>JAJJMA010200265.1:0-11585 GCA_023529015.1 Papaver nudicaule | reverse complement strand
TGTCTAAAAACCAAACCCATCAACTAAATTGGAACGGAGGGAGTATAAGATAGGATTTCTAGGTTTTCGTCTCATATTTGACACCCTCGATAGGATTTGCTGGAACGGAGCTGGGTAGTGCGTTGGGGGTTGAGCGAAAACTAATAAGGCGTTTGGTCAGAAACGCAATACAATATTGCGTATGAGGTAGGAGCGTAGTCTATAACTGCGTGTGAGTTAGGCGTAGTTGAAACATACGTATAGACAAACGTAAAATTAGATTGCGCCTCCACGGAAACGCAATATTAGGGAACGCCCAGTTGAGGCGTAAAGTTTATTAGCGCCTGGCACGAGCGCATCGATGAGATGCGTCTGGTGAGCACGCACCCTAACCTTGCGCTTGTTTTGGAAGCGCATAATTGAGCTGCGTTCCAACGGATGATTTTCATTTTTTTTTATTTTCTTTTTGAATTAGGGCGTACTTGAAAAGAGTAGGCCCCAATTATTTTATTTTCTTTCTGAATTGGGGCGTCCACCTGCGTTCCACTGGATGATTTTCATTTTTTATTTTATTTTCTTTTTGAATTAGGGCGTACTTGAAAAGAGTATGCCCCAATTATTTTATTTTCTTTTCGAATTGGGGCGTCTACCTGAGACGCATTTTTAGGGTGTGTTTCATAAAACGTTATATTCACCTGCGTTGGAGGGTTGGGCGTTTTATCAGCCTGCGTCTAGTGTTAAACGCAGTTCAGTTATGCGTATGATGTGGAACGCATTACGGAAATGCGCCTATAGTGTGGCGTAACGTGTGTTTTCGCTTGTTGGTGAAACGTATCATTAATCTGCGTTTACTCTCGGACGCTACCAACAACCACGCTTTGCTATATTATAGGATCCGCCCACTACACTTCTTTTTGAAAATCTCATTTATAAATGTCAAATATGAGATAGCATTTGGCATTTGAGACGCTACACATTGTGGATGCTCTAAGAACAAATTCTATTGGAAGGAGTGTCTCCTTCAAAATGGAGGACTACCGTTTCAATCAAATTGGTATGCTACTATCGCACCCCTCTTACCCCAAACTCCTTGAACCACTCTAAGAGCATCTCCAATAGTGGGTCGAAAAATTCATACGTGGAAGTCTTATTTAGACTTTTATTTTGAAGGTTTTATGTAAATTAACCTTAAAACCAGTAAAGTATCTCCAACAGTGTATGTTTAACCTTTGAGATATTTTACATGATAAGATTTGAACCGTTTAAGTCAATTCAAGGTAATTATTAATTGAAAATAAATAAAATGGAGGGTCTTTCCGAAAGTCTAGTTAAGACTTTCTCTAACACCTTTTCAAGTCCATGTCATCACTCCTAAACTCTAGGACCACACTATTGGAGATTCATTTTCAGGAATATTGAGTCTTAGATTTTATGTGGCAATGAAAATTAAGATTTCCACCCACTATTGGAGATGCTCTAAGTGAAGGAGTAGACACTACACGACACTCTCGCCCCAAACTCCTTAGAACCACTCCAAGTGAAGGAGTGTTTGAGAGTGGACACTACACGACATTTGGTCTGCCGTGAGCAATCAACATGTAAACAGCACTTTGCCAACCGTTGGAGATTCACAATATTATGTTAAATTTTAGCTTGAATGCGACCAAGTGAAAATACCCCCGGTAGGTGCTCCAGATTTGAGAAAGGGACCATTGTACAGTCGATTAAAAGGTAAACGCGTGTGTGATCGACGATGCGCGAGGTGACATTACCCAAAAAAAACAAAACAAAACAAAAAACAAAACAAAAAAAAACGTTTTATTTTCTTTGGTTTAATTTGAGGGCGATTTCCGGCGGAGGTTGAAAACAGAGAGGGAATTGAGGTTTCATTTGATCAACCCTTTCCCTCTTCTGCTTCTCATCTTGCCCAAGATTAATCGGCTCCTTCCCCTCCTTCATAGGTTTCTAACGAACCCTAAAACTCCACTTTTGACGTAAGGCCATTTTTAGGGTTTTCTCATCGGAACTCTGCTGCTGTCTTTGGTTTGGGGTTTTGCCGAGCTTCAATTTCTGCAACTTGCCTGATAATGGTTATCACACGATCTTCTGCATCTGTTACTGCCAAAGGGAATGGTAAGAAACTCCTGTTTCAATCTTCTGCACATACATCTCCGAGCTCTGTATCTGCCATTAATGGCGGTTTTCGGAAGAAGCCACCAGACAAACCAAGGTTATCAGAAAATCCCACGAACAAAGGATCTATTCAATCTGCAATGAAGCCTTCCCATGGTGTACCTCAATTCTCTGCAACTCGAGGTGTCAAGGGAGTTTATGTTCGAAAAAATCCCGCTGCCAGCTTCCCGGGAACTTCCACGACGATACCTGTTGCTGCTGATGAACCCCAAGATGCTTGTGTGTTTCAATCTTCTGCACACACTACGAATCTCTTGGTTACTCATGATCTTGTTGTTTCACCGGGGAATCTAGTGCCTGCAACTTCGGTAGGTTCAACTGAGGACGATATTCAATTAGCTGCAACTTTTGATGGCGAGTCTCTGTCTCCTCCAGGATCTCACACCATATCCCACGGCCATTTTCAAAAATCTGCAGCTCCTTCCAGCAGTTTTTCCTCTTGGAAAAAGATTGGGGATAACGTCCAGTCGCCGGTTTCTCTGCGCATGACGGCATCACCCACCGTTGACGCCGAGATTTTTCCACTTCCAGGAGTTTCATTTACACGGCCCCGCTGATGACACTGCAGTTGGCGCAAATTATCTTGACCCTGATTTGTATGCTTCCACTTCCACATGTTCACAGAGTGTCGCGAACTTACCCCCCATACAGGTAAGTTTTGTTGCCCGTTGCATGGTTTCGATGGATGCAAGAACAATAATGGCAGAAGCTACAACCAAGGTTCTTTGCTCACACACCTACGTGAGAAGCATTTTCCTAACGAAGAGGGCAAAGAGAGGTGTCGCCAACTAATCCGCAGCAATTTTAGTGTGTTCAAGGCTTGGGAGAGTATTTTACAGGGTATGCACATGTGGTTATGTCATCCTTGTATGAAGATATGGGCTTGGAGTAAATCTTGTGGACATAACGGGGAGGTGATTCGTCGCCCTTGGAATGGAAAGCGGCCGGAGTTCTTGGTGCATGGAATTTCATGTCCTCCTGCTCCATTATTCGTTGTGGATAATGGGGGTCCTCTTGATGTAGGCGCTAACGACGTTCTTAGTCTTGATCTTGAGTTGTTGGATCGAGTTTTTCAGAGCCAGATATGTACTGTTGCCAGCATCCCCGCAAAATGCAAGCTTCTCTTTGCTTGAACCTTTAACACTGCCATTCAGAGAGTTGTTAATAGTCCTAATGACATCTCTTTATGGGTTCAGTTGCTTCTTTTTCCCATATGCACTCTCAGGATTTACTTTCCCCAAAGTAGCTCGAAAGAGAGATCCGACAACAGGAAAAAATTGCAGGTTGCGGTTATTCAGTTTGCCCTGCAGAAATGGTCTGAACCAAATGGTTGTGCTATCTTGCTTCAGAGAACATTGGAGGAGCAGACTTCTTTGCAAGAAGAACGACATAAGAACAAGAGGGATAATCAGGAGAAGACGCAAGAGGGTCAGGAGGCAGTTAATTTACGACTTTGTCGTAAGAAGTTAAGTAACGGACTATACACTGCTGCTATTCGTACTTTGACTTCCAGTGGAGTGGCCCCGCCTAACTCAGGGACTTTGGAAGAGCTACAGGTCAAGCATCCTTACGCAGCTCCTCCTTTGATTCCAACAGACCCTATAGCGCAACCAAACTTCATCGCATCCATGGACTTGGTTCTGAACAAGTTGAAGAGCTTTCCTAGGGGGACCTCATGTGGGAGAGATGGCCTTCGTGCTCAACATTTGGTTGATGCTTTGAGTGGGTCTGCAGCTGCAGTGTCAGATGAACTCATTAATTCCATTACTCAGCTGGTTAACATATGGCTTGCAGGTGGTTGTCCCCCTGCTTTAGGAGAGTTCGTAGCTTCATCTCCCCTTACTCCCTTGCTCAAGCCCGGGGGTGGTATACGTCCTATCGCTGTGGGTACTATTTGGAGACGCCTGGTCTATAAAGTTGTCGCCTCTCATGTTGGTAAAGAAATGGAGAGTTATCTCAGTGACTACCAGTTTGGTGTGGGGGTTCCCTGTGGTGGTGAGTCCATTCTTCACGCGGTCAACAGGCTTCTGGAGGCAAAAAGGGACTCAACGACTACGTCCATGCTCTTGGTTGACTTCTCGAATGCCTTCAATCTTGTAAGCAGGTCTGCAATGATTAGAGAGGTAAGGAAACACTGTCCTTCTATCTCTAAGTGGGTAGAGTTCTGCTATGAGACTCCTGCTAGACTATATTATATGGACAAGACTCTTTCGTCAGCTCAGGGAGTACAACAGGGGGATCCTTTGGGTCCCATGTTATTTGCTTTGACTCTTCACCCCTTGATACATATAATTGCAGATTCGTGCTCATTGGACCTTCAAGCATGGTATTTGGATGATGGGACCTTGGTTGGAGACACGTTGATGGTGGCCAAAGCCCTGGACATTATTCAGCAAGAAGGTGTTTCCTTAGGGTTGCATCTTAATGTCTCCAAGACTGAACTCTTATGGCCTACAGTTGATAGCAGAGGTTTAGTTGAGGGCGTTTTCCCACCTCGTATATGTCGGACGGCAGAGGGAGTTAAGTTGTTGGGAGGACCTGTTAGCCTGAACCCCCAGTTTTGCAAGAGTATGGTAGTTAACAGAGTTCATAAGACCACGGGCTTAATTGATGCTATACAGAAGCTCAAAGATCCTCAAGGTGAGCTTTTACTGTTGAGGAACTGTTCTGGTGTCTCGAGGTTATACTTTGTTATGCGTACAACTAAGCCTGAGTACTTGGGAGAGGCACAGGTGCTTTTTAATAATCACCTCAAACAGTTTCTCAGACATCTTGTTACGGGGGATGGCCCGTGATTTGGTCTCCTGCAACAAAGGCTTGCTACACTTCCCATCAAGTGTGGTGGTCTAGGGGTGTACACCATGGAGGATACTATGCAGTATTCCTATTTGGCATCTTGCTTCCAGAAAAGAGCTCAGCAGGAAAACATTTTGAGGCAGTCTGGTGTGTCCGGTTTGAGTCCCAGTTTTGATCATGCACTTGCCTTATACAAACAGGTATGTGGTGTTGAGAGTTCTTCATTATGCATTGATGATATTGCCCCCCATTCTATGAGTTCTTTGGCAATCAAATACTTCGATTCAGTGAAGAAAAATCTACCTAATCACTTTGTTATGACGAAGCGGGATTCAGCCTTGTGGCAGAGCAACATGATCAAGCATGCACAAGATTATTTGTTGGCCATTCCGATTGCTGGGCTTAACCAAAAACTTGGGTCTCGACATTTCAGAGCTATCTTGCGTTATAGGCTTGGGATCCCTCTTTTCGAGGAAGGAGACAGCTGCACCAGTTGTGGTAGGGAAATGGATGTTTTTGGGGACCATGCCTTGCATTGCTCAAGTGGCATCGGTCTCAAGTATAGACATGACCTGGTTCGTGATACTTTTGCTGATATTTGTTATCGTGCGGGTGCCCCAGCTAGGAAAGAGGTTGATTTGGGGTTCCTCTCGGATACCAGGTTAGCTTTGAGACCTGCAGATGTTTTGGTGTATAACTGGGATAGCGGACATGATGTGTGTATGGATATCACAGTTGTTTCACCTTTTACAGGCGTTGGGGTGTGTGCTTTTGTTCCGGGCAAGGCAATTGAGGATGATGTCGTTCGCAAAAAAGCCAAATATTTAGAGAAATGTACTGCTCGGGGATTTGGCCTTGGTGTGCTGGTTTTTACCACTTTGGGGGAGTTAGGTGGTGACACTGTGGAGTTTCTGAAGAGATTGCGCAATTATATGGCTAGCCATGATGCGAATGTCATAGTGGGGGATTTTCTTTTTCATAGGATTGGTGTTGTACTTCAAAAAGGGATTGGAGCCCAGTTTGTTGCCAGGCTTCCATCCAAATCTTGTAATCCTATTGATTCTGATTCAGATTCTGATTCTGATTAATAATATATGATTTTAAAAAAAAAAAAAAGTGTCAAGGTATCTTCTAGCTCGAAATGCGCTAGGTGACATTACCCCAAGCCGGCAAACCAATGTCAAGGTATCTTCTAGCCATCACAATGAAGTAAAGAAGGCTGATATAGGGGCTAAGTAAAGAAGGTTGATATAGGGGCTTCGGAAAACTGAAGTCCCTCTACTTTATTCTCCGCATAGCATTTTGGCAAGTCCCCTATGTAAATTTTTTTAATGGCTAATTTGCCCATACTTAATTAGAGACTAATTAAGTATTAATTAATGTTAATCAATAAAATTAAGATTAGTATAATTTGAAAAATCAAAAAAAAAAAAAAAAAAAAAATTACCTCTAATCCTTTCAGAGAACACAAAAAAATAGCAAATTTTTATTTTTTTTTTCAATTTCTGAAGCTGCTTACGGCCAGCAATAAAGGCCATAAGTTGGACTGAAGTACAAGCAGTAACTTTAGTTACGGCTAATTGTTCTTACAGAACCAGCCGTAAGTTTTTCTACGGCTTGCTTTTCAGGCCGTAGAAACACTTGCATATTATAACTTTGGACTTAACTTACGGCTTAAATCATGGGCCGTAAGTGCCAGAAATAAGACTTACAGCTTATAAATATCACTTACGGCTAGTAAGTGTGCGGCACAAAGTTTTGTGAAGGAAACAAAACTTACATCTACAATACCAAACCGTAAGTCCTGCCAGAAAAGTTACGTCCACATTTCTGTAGCCGTAAATGAACTTACGGCTGGTCCCGTGATAGGACCTTCAAGCCGTAAGTTTGTCTGTATGTCAAAATGTTTTTGTAAACAGACTTTCGGCTGCTAACTGGGACGTTATTCAAGCCCTAAGTCTGATGAAAACTCAAATACTCTATGCAATGAAACATTAAAACACCCATGAACATGAAGAATGAAACACCAAAACATCCATGAACATAAACAAACATCCATCTATAAACTAGTGTCAAACATCCATAAACTTACCTAAAATCCAAACAAGTTAAAAAAACATCCAAATGCATAACATAAAACATCCAAGCAATGAAAGTTTTCGTAATCGCTAATTAAGCGAGACGAGGAAATAAAAGAGAAAGGGGAAAGAAGAAGAAGAAGGAAGAAAGAGAGGAGACATAGAAGAAGAAGAAGAGGCGAGGAATTTGATGCCCCTTTTTGTTTTTGAGGGTTTTAATGTGCATGTGTGTTCTGCATACGTGGGCATTCGGAGTGTAAACATAGAGCACGAGTTGTTTATGCGGGTGTAAATAGTAAATATAAAATGCATCTAATTTCAAAAATTAAGATTATAACACAACTACTAGTTCAACTATTAAAACACAAACATAATATAAAATCCATCAACAACAATTGGTTCACCATCATAGGTGTTTAAGTCTACCAATAACATCAAAGAAGGACACCACCCAAACACATAATAAAACTCAACTAGTATTTCCAGTTTCAAACCACGTTCGGCTGCGGATTAGTTCCCAGCTCGTTCTGCCATTGGCCTCGACAAGTGGACGGAGACGTTCAACTTCAACACAAAGTGTACAACCACAAGGAGCATTGTCAACCTCACCATTACGAGTTGCTCGTGCAGTAAATTCTTCATGTGAGATAAATCTTGGGACATGCGCAGGAAGATATTCAGGAACATATTCCCCACGCAATCGTTGTCGAATATTACGAACTGGTGATCTTATTGCAGGAAGATACTCCGTTGGTGCACCTTGCTGTGGAAGTTGGTGAATCACTTGGCTAGTTTTATTTGGTTCAATCACAACACTTGATTCAGGAATCTCTACTTGCCTTGTTTCAGTTGGTGCAATCACAGTACTTGATTCCGGTTCTCTGATGCACAAAATATAGTAGAGAAATGTGAGAAAATTGTTTTCAGTTCTACTTACGACTTGTAAATAAAAGCACAAACCAGCCGTAGGTATACGTACGGCTGGTGCTTTAAAGCAGATAATAACCGTAACAAAACTTACCGCTCCTAATATAAGGTTACGGCTCGTAACTTTGCGACACAAAAATGTTTGATCTACGTTGGACTGGCGGCCAGTAAGTAAAGTATCAAATTAGCCGTAAGTAACTTACGGCTACTAAACTGAGCTCGTCTTGCATCTGAAGCATTGATGGCTATCTTGTGAATCTACTTACGGCTAACTGTTCTTCAGATGTGAGACGTAACAAAGAACTTACGGCTCTAACAGCCAGCCGTAAGTTGATCTGGTTCACGTTTTTTTATTTTTATGGAGCGAATGTGACCTAGTTTTAGCACCAACATTAATACAAACGAGTGGATTTATATGCTTACCTTTTGTGCTCCATTGTCCAGTGGTGATTGCATCAAAAACTCGAAAATGAAAAACGTGGAGGAAATGGTGAAGAAAAGAGAGGTAGGAGAGGAAAAGAGGGGAGAAATTTTGATGCTTTGATTTTTAGGTTTTGATTTTTTGTGTGGGATATTAAGTATTTATGTTTGTAATTAGGGTGGGGGTATTTTTGGGTAAAAATTATTATAAAGATAACTTAGACATTTCACCATTTTTTGACACCCCTTGTAATGTCCATCTGGATAGATGAAGTAAAAGTAGAGGGATTTCACTTTTTTGAAGCCCTTGTATCAAAAAAAAAAAACTTCGAGGGGTACTCTGCCAGCCAAATACTGTTTAATGGGAAACAATTTGCAATTTGTAATCTTTCTTTCAATCGATGATGGGAGACCCGGGTGATTTGTATATACTCTGTACATAACTCTTTTTTTTCAGTACATCTATCCTTTTGATTCAAAAAGAAAGAAAAGAAAAAAAGAGTGAGCTCAATCACTCACTCAGTATAAGTACTAAGAGCTGCAATAACTGAGCCAGTTGTACCAAGAGTTGACGCAACATCCGGGATATCCTTCCGAGTAGTGATCTTGAGAGATGGACCCAGCCATCGCTTCAAGGAATCCACAAAGGTGTTGGGGTCAGAAGTAAGAATGGCTTCCCAATCCACCTGCACACCATCTGGTATGCTCTCTCTGATCTCCATATTTGCTGCGAGAAACAGTCCAAGCAACACAATATAGCCAACTACTGCAGAACCTCTAGACAACGGCATGAAGTTATACCTGCAAAATAGAAATTATTTTAACAGGTGTATGTCAATTCTTAGTTATTGAACTAATCCCAACCAATTCTGCTGAGTACTTGTTTGCTGTAAAAAAGTACATAGTAGATGTCACTGTACTATTACCAGTAATATGACATTCGTAGAATCGCATCCTGCACGCTCTCGAGCATAGTCAGATCAGTTGAGCCATACAATTCACCGCAGTAGGCATTGCACAAGGCCTGCAAATCCAAAGTTTTAAGAGTGGTCGGATTAGTTGATCGGTCCATTCTTCACCTGCCCAAATGGTCTCTATATTTACAGATTTCCTGCTGATGCATAGGAGATTAGTTTGTTTTTTATTGTTTTTTATTGTTTTTTCGAGGGAGCATAGGTTAAGCCTTCACAGCAGGTTCTAGTTCGAGGTGGTAACAGCCTTCATAAGATAGTCTAAACATGAGTGATCAAGGACACGGGCTGGAATAAAGGAATTTGGATTAAGGAGGAGAATGGTACGGGTTCAAATTTGTATTTCAATCTCTAGTGATCCAATACTCTAATCAAACTAGCATGAGAATATGACAATGCCATTCTAATCAAACTAGCAGGAGAATATGACCATGCCATCCTGATCAAACTAGCAACAACCATATTAGAAACAGAATATACAAATTTAAGGTTTTAGCTTGAGACATAGCTGTACTTACTTCCCATGCCACTGTCATTTCTGCATCATAATGTTCCCATCTGGAAGGCATACAAGGTGTTCTTATTGAAAAGTCAAATCCCTTATCGCCCCTGTTAAATTGAAGGGTTTCAAGTCTGTTTTTGAAAAAGAAACAAAACGCAAGTCATATAATTTAATTTAAGAGAAGTATAGAGTACATTTTCTGTAGAGTGACCCTTGTTCCCTCGAGGCGTTTCCTGAAACATGCAACATCACCCAAAATGTTATAAGACCAAACAGGATAACTTGCACTATCCCAAAAAAGAGTTCCATCTAACTGCGTAAAAAAATTATAATTGCCTCAACAGCTCAAATAATGAGAAGAACAGTTATTAGCTTAAATCAAGACAATTGATTACCCCTCAAATGCTGTACTGCTGCACCAGGTGGATAACCAAAAGTCCTCACCAGTCACACTGTAAAGATCAGAGCAAGTTTCTGCATGTAACATCTGTAAGTAAATAGCAGATCAGCATGTTAGATAACGATGCACGAACCCACATTAACATTTCTCTCCAGCCGCTAACTAGAGCAACTGACCAAAGAATAGATTTCTTACTTCTGGTTGTCTTGAACACAGTTTTATAATAACTTGAACAATGGAGTAAGGACACTAAGTAGTGTTTAGCACATAATTATTAGAGAACATAAATATTTTGTGGAAATACTCACTTTCTGTAATCTCCCCTCCTTGGATAGATCAATTATATCATCTGCACTATTATTCATTTGCATCTTTTCCTTCGCAACAATTTTTGTCAAATTTAATAACCTACAATGTTCAAGAAATAATGAGAAACCAATACCTACAAGTTTCTCTGACCAAGGCTCACGCTGATAGTATCATACCTTTGATAGTTCGGGAAATATCGCACAACTTTTGCCTGTCCAAGAATTAAGGGTGTATGTGACCCAAATCCAGCATTAAACTCTTCACTGTATTGCAGGGAAAAATAAATAAAAGGAGAAGAAGATACATTAATTTTAGCTTAACGAAACAACAACATTTCAAGAAACAAAGAGAACATCAGATTTGCGACAAAAAATAGAACGACAGTGCCCTAGTAAATAGTTTGCAATATATCTTTCTGTCTGCCTCAAAAAAGATCTATGTTTGAAGCAGAAATAGCATACCTTAGCTTGTTAACCCAGACAACTGGGTCACATGGTTCAGAAATCTGTCTCCATTTAACTGCCATTGAATAAACATCTTGCCAGGACATCGTAGAACGACTTGACGATTTCTCTTCGCTAATATCGTATGAAGTTGATGTTTCTGGTGAACTGGTACTACAACAAGCACCTCCTCTGTTCTGGCTTGGTACATAATTTCTTTCCTTCCTCCTGGCTTTTTTACTATTTTTTGTTGTGCCTTTACTAGAGAGCTTCCACTCTGTATGAACGGATCGCCAAGCCCTCGAAACCTTTTGAGCAATCTCAATAGCAGCCAATCCTGCCATTCGATGCTAGACAACATATCCAAAGACTAAGCATGAAAACAACAAAAAAAGTAGAAAACCAGATAAAATAATGAAGAATTTTGGTTAACTAGTTACCTGACGTCTATTAGGCAAGAAGCCTGGGCAATTGTATTGGATCTTCTTTCCGATGGCGTCTGCCGCTTTTAGAAGAGTAACCTTCGGTTTCGTAATAACAAGATCCTGCTTCCTGGGCCTACCTCTC
>JAJJMA010200251.1:0-35881 GCA_023529015.1 Papaver nudicaule | reverse complement strand
TATTTCTTCCTTTTCATCTCTTATGAATTAAAAGGTTTTTAAAAAAACGAATGTGTAGTTTTTTTGGAAAACAATTAAAGTATTGCATTAATAGAAAATCCATTTCCGTGCCATTATGGCACGGGTACATACTAGTACATATATAATGGGTAACCCATTTTGAGGAATTAGTTGGATTTCCTCTTTTTCTCTAATCTTCTTCGTAAAGAGAATAACAACAATCCATCGAAAGATGACTTACGGTTCTTATTCCACTAATGGAACTGTAAAACTGTTTCTATTTCACCAATGAAACTATTATCATCAAAAAGTGGTGTTGTATTAGATTTGATTACCTCTACATAATGAATCACATGCATGGTTGTGGACAACCTACGACCAATTAATTTGGTATCTTTGTCAATTTTAGATATTGATCATGTGATTCATATATGGTTTCTATTTTATTTTTTTTACAAGAAACCACTTCTAAAGTTGATAATGACGATTATGATTTCTTTATCTTCTTAAAAAGAATCATGTGCATAAACCAATTAAATTTGGGTTATCTCTATCAAACCTCAAAATGAGATATCGAAACTAAACATTGCAAATACCAATTACACGAGGAATTGCTCAATTCTTGAGGGAAATCAAGTCATTTTATTTTTTCCTCGTGGTATAATCTCCAAAATTTGGACATTGATCATGGGTGCGCACCCGTCTTGTTAGCCTATTTTGTTAGTCCTTGTAGTGACTAAATTGATCTTAAAAATTAGTTTCTTTTGATACAAAAAGTGTCCATGATTTTATCTCGTTGGCCCTAGAGGCCCGAGAAGTTATTGGAGATTATTTGCATATTTCTTTTTACTACTTTTGGATGTAGCAAATGAATTATTGGTTCCAAAAGTAATCCATGGTTGATGGTATTTGAGAATAACGACTCTTGCAAAGTCAGTATCTGTGGTGAGACCCAGAAATTCATATGAGTATATGTCCTTGAATAAATCGGATAATACTTTACAAAATTTGATTTCGTATAATGAGATGAAAACATTTCCGTCATGATCAGGGGGAGAATATATGCAACTAACTGTTGGTGTTTAATTAACTTAAAAGTTATATCAATTTCTCTTCTAGTTCGATAAAATCTTGAAAAGCTGTCGTTTTATGAATTGGCGTGAAATATCTCATTTTGCTTTTCAATAAGCTTTTGCCTCTTCGAAAGGCAAATCCAATCACATCTAGCAGGTAGCGTTTTAGTACAGGCTACAAATAGTGACTCCAATAGAGCCTATCATAATACGATCCACATTCTCAAAATTCATAACTCCAAGCTCGTTTAAAGATGAGGAGATTATAATGCCCGTGGGCACTGGTACCAGTAAATTTTGAATTTTTCAAAGTATGCATACACTAGAGAATTGTGTGGGATCGTAACGAAGATTGTCGAATATTCACAGTAGCTACTGAAATAATTAATATCTGCAGAGAAATATCGACATGTGATTGGTTGGCATTCTATCCAAGTTAGGTTGGATAATATAATTCTCGATTGACGCTATTCTGGATCCATGACTTTACACCTTAAAAATTGCCAAGCCTGAAATTATAGGTTGGTGTTAGTCACAATGCGCAATGAGAGAATTATGGTCGTTCTAAAACGATTTGAGGGTTTTTGTCGGACCCTGGGATTGGTTCAGTAATATTCGTTTCTCCAAATATTTTGCAGTTTGCGTGGTAGTCCTTAAAGGATCTTGCATTGCATCACACATAAAATGTGCTCGGAGAACATATTCGTATTTGTAATTCCTGGAGATTCAAATTATATTTAGGCAGCTACCTGAATTGGTTATATCAGGTTCAACAATCCTTTCAGTGTTTCTTAAAATTTGGGTGAAAGACCAAAAATCCGGATTAGTTCATTATATCAACTATATAGGTCTCTCAAGGAGTCCTTAGAAAACACTAAAATCCACGCTTTAGCAGCATATATTTTCTTTCAATCTGCAGTTTAGAAATTATGCTATCTTGAAACTCATATGTGACATAGATTTGAGTTATTACTTTGATGCTTGTTTTCTGTTATACTCATATAGTTGAGTTAGCATCTATAAATGCGTCAAAAGTTGTACTCTTTTCCCTTCGTTTCAGGTTTTGTCCCATGTGGTTTTCCTGATGTTTTTACCTGGAAAAACAATGCACCGTCTCTGGGTACTTTCGTAGTGTTCGAGATCAAAGTCGAACAAGACGAGCCTAAACCAAGTCAATGGTCGTTCACGTCTTGCTTCGGTCACAGAGAGGATAGAGGTTGGTCTAGGGAGGGAAACATCGAAGAAACTTGAGATCAGGTTGAGGATGTGTTTTGGGTGTAAGAGTTCTGGATTTCCGTCGTGAGAGTGACTAGAAATCTCCAAGGCTAGAAGTGTGTTGGTTGCTCAGGCGTTTTTACTCTGAGGCTCTGGTTCATTCAGGTGTTCTGAATGTCTGGTTGTTTCAGGTTGATCTTCTTCTTGCCTTGGAAGATATAGGAGGCCTCTATTTATAGTTTTAAACTCACCCTGATCTCTCGACAGAGAAGGTGGAAGTCGTGGAAGAGTGGAGGAGTGGAGGACATGGGTTGGTTTTCGTAACTGCCTGAGTTGTGTAGAACATGTCCACTCGCGCCATCTTCTCGTAACTGTCCACTATCTCTATCAGTTTCTTTCAACTGCCGTAGACCGCCAGACCAATACCCCTAAAGTTATCCCCCCGTGTGATGTTTTTGATGTCTCGAGTGATACGCAGATATTGCGTAGTTGAGTTGAATTGAGCAGAGTCGTATGACTAATTGTCATGACCAACGAGAGTGTGGTGCCTCCAGGACACGAGTATAGAAGTGGCTTTGGCTATTTGGCCAAGGCCAGGAGTTCAAAGCACCATTGGCTTGTGGCGCCATAGCCCAAGAGGCTACGGTCTTGGCCTTTGGCCAAGGCAGTCTCCAAAGCGCTTTAGCACTAACTTGTTATCATGGCGCCACGGCCTTGGCCTTTGGCCAAGGCTAATTTCTAAAGCGCTTTTAGCGCTAGCTCTGTTATCATGGCACCATGGCTTATGGCGCCACGGCCTTGGCCTTTGGCCATGGCCAACTCGTTGTGGCGCCATGGTTCATGGCGCCACGGCCTTGGCCTTTGGCCAAGGCTAATTTCTCGTGAACTCATGGTTCGTGGTGCCATGCTATGTTGCGCTCTTACTTTGGCATCTGGCCAAGGTCGACTTTGTTGCAGTTGGTGCGTGCTGGCTATGCCTTGGTTATGGTGTGCGTGTTTACGCTACAACATACTTGAAGTCATGTTTATCCATGGTATGTTAGACCATCCTGAGTTTGGGATGAGGTCTGTTTAAGCCTGTTTAGGCTGTTGTATGCCTCTCAGGGAGTTCTGGACAGGCCTAGAACTTCGATATTCCTGAGGTTTTCATTAAGACTCGAATGTTGAGTCGTATAAAGAGGAAATCCGTGAGGATGCGTCTCTGTTAACTCTTCACCATGTACCATATAGTGATCTGGTTCTGATGCCGAGGAATTCGAGGCGATGTCGACATGAAGCAGATTAATGGGTTTAATGTGTTGGTGAGATTATCAGTACTGCACTATGATATCATCCTCTCCACCGGGGGTTATAAGAGAGAACTCATAGAGAGCTTATTCAGCTCGTAGAACGGGTTGCATTCTGAGATATGGAGATGTGCCTGAATAGGCAATTGCCTTTAAGTTAGGCCTATTTAGAGAGTGTTTTTACAATCTTACCCCTCTCTCATTTTTCACCATCTACAGAAAGTCCCCTGGTTAGTGTGGAACAATAATGTTTCATACTAAGCACTCAGATGGTGATAGCAATCCTATTTTTTAACAGGGATTCACAAGGGACCTGGTCTTAGTGTTAATGACCTTGAAAATCAACAACAAGTTTGTGCGTAAAAGTTTTCTCCTTTTTTTTTTATTGCATGTACACGTGAGTGTGGATGAGGGAGTGAAAGGGAGTGGCCATAGCGTTATGGCCATGGGATGTGGCGCGGACAGCCGTGGCTGCGGCGCCATTACTGCCGCGCCTTTTTTTTTTTTTTTTTTTTTTCCCCGCGGCGCCATTGTGGCGCTGCAACTAGGAAATGCCAGCCCTATGGCTGGCGTGATGCTATTACGGGGCCTTGGGCTTTCATCCTTCTTTTAGAGTTCCACTGGTATTAGGACTCTTAAAGGTTATGTATATATATATATATGCATGCCTAGGTTAAGTTTTCAACAAAGAAGAGAAAAGAGAGGAGGGTTTCCCAGAGAAGTATTTCTTTTCTTTCTTTTTGATTTACTCTCTTTAACTGTGTTTGGTAATCTCATTCATCATGTCATCAAGCGGAATTACAACACAGAGCAACAAGGTAAACTAGGGTTTTAAGTGACCTAGTTTTTTTTTTTTTTTTTTTTAATTATTAATCTGAATCAGAGTCAGAGTCAGAGTCAGATATATATAGGACTGGGCTAGGTCAGTGGCGCCACGAGTTTTGGACAACCTCGGCTTTTAGCCGAGGTTAAGTTGGTGGCGCCATGAATATGGCGCCACGTTTACTCGTGCACATTTTTTTTTTTTTTTGAAAACACTGCATGCATGTGTATATGCAAGCTTATACTGTGCTCCCCTTGAGAGAGGAGCAAGTTAATGGCGCCATAAGTCGTGGCGCCGCGTTCTTGGGCGACTATGGCCAATTCGGTGGCGCCATGTATATAGCGCCACTCATGCTCATGTATAAAGAGAGATTTTTGTTGCGTATGTACTCTGATAAGTGTGCATGCATAGTTACTCATGTTGTTAGAGAAATATAAGCGGGAGTGACTTACTCGGAATCGTTTGTATGCTGCAGAGAAAACGAGATGGTGGTGCCATTCCCGTGCTTCCTGTCACTGGGACGCCTAACTCTGAGGACAAGTTCTTCGAGGCGTATAAAGAAATTGGAAGGAGGACCACTCCACTTGTGCTTCAGGCCAATCCTGGGGCTCGCTTCGCTCCAAGGTACAACATCAAGGCCAAGTCTCCGTCATCAGTTGTTGTTCCTGGTGAGATCATCAGGTTCTCTTTGCAACGAGGTGAATATGAGGCTTCCCCTATTGACTTCTGCGCTCCTAGAGCTCCTCTGGACCAGTGGATCCCTTTGTTGGACTCCATGCTGAACAACAAGAAGGTGTATAATATCTTAGAGGAAGTCGGGATTGCACATGCGGTGCGGGCGTCTGGAAAGCTGAAGGTGCATGTAGACATTGATGACATCGTTGCTTTCGTCTCCCGCTGGTGTGGATCCACAAATACTGCCGTTGCGGGCTTTGGAGAGATCGTCATTTCTCTGGAGGCAGTATCATCTCTGTACCATCTTCCAGTACTCGGGATACTTCCGAGGGACCATCCGGGACTCCCTCGTGATGTCGTGGTTAATGAAATAAATGCGAAGATTAAAGATCTCTATTTGCCAAATGCTTCTGCTGATGAGAATTACACCAGGTGGATTCATCATTGGTACTCGCCTGGAGGTAGGAGTGACGCTCTTAGTAACACCAAGGTTATAGCAGCATTCCTCACACTCTGGTTGTCACGAGACATATTTGAGGACGATCCTATCGGGACGCTGAAGCCTTGTGTCGTTCCATACGTTGTTCGGATGGCGCAAGGTATATCTTTGCCAATTGGTAGTTTATTCCTCGGGTCCCAGTACGCGCATCTGAGTGCTTTGGCCAGGAACATGTCTAACTCTTCCGCGGGTCGTATTTCGTCGTTCATCAACCTCCCCTTTCTCCAGGCTTTCTTGTGGGAACACTATGTGAATTATGCCCCACGGGATGGTCTCCCTTCGGATTCGTTGGACCACGTTAGGATCATGTGGTGGAGCGACAAACAACCTAAGGACTTGGCAAGGTTGATAGATTTTTTGGACAGGGATGAGTGCATCTGTTTTCGTCCATGGTGTAACATCCGTGACGAAAGAGTCTTTCAACTCGAGGTTGCTGCAAAGGCTGATGAGGTCCTTTTGCGTTATGGCTCTCGCGGTGTTACTAACATCGAGTACGACGGGCAGCAGGTGTTCATGTGCAGTAGCATCTCGGGTTTCATCTTCGGCTTTTATCAAGGCAGGTTGGTGAGGCAGGAGTACAACATTGATAGGGCGGCGCGATTCATGGGATTCGACCAGGATGTGCCCTTTGATCGTTCCCTCCCTTCGTCCAAGGATGATTTACGCGAATATTTATACCCCACTCAGGATCCCGGGAGGAGGGTTATCTTCTTGGTGGCTGGTAGAGCAGCGAGGGTCCCTCCCGAATTTAACCAATTCTGGGATTACACCTTGAAGGTTCTGGGGAACTTTGTGAAGAAGGTGAACACGAGTGATAGGCCCACTTTTACCCTGACACCCTAGGTAATCTTCTTTCTGATTGTTCACGTATATGCTTTGTTCGCCTTGTCTAGGTTAACGGTTTTATTTCCCCTGGTGACAGATGGCGCCTCCTCCGGTTGTCCAACCTAAGAAGAAGATTAAATGTAGTAGGATGGAATTACCTGAGGGTCGTTTCGTTGCTCTTTCCCCCATGACGAGTTCGTGTCCCTTCCCATCTCGGGTAAGTTGTTCATACCCCAGAGAGATCTCTTGTCCTTTATAAATGTATCTCCTCCCTGGCTGATCTTCCCATGCCGTTTTGCAGGGTTCGGTATCAAAAGAATGTGAAGATTCCACGGAGTCCCCAGTTGTTGACGTCGAGGTGAGAAAGGAGGTGGACGAGCTAATTGGTGTGAGTCTTCGTGCTTCTCCTTCTCCTCCTAGCGAGGCTAATGGTCGTGAACTCGCCCAGGTAACGCTTGTTGGAGTTTGCTTCTCTGCTGGTCGTTTCTCTTTCAGGATCGCATTTGTGCAATCAGTGTTGACTAACCATTCGAGGTCTTGTGTCCGTAGGAGCAGGAGAATGAGGGTTGCGTTGAGGCTGCTACTGTTTCGGAGATCGCGGGAACACTAAAGAGTGGGGAAAGCTTGAGTGGCGACGTGGGCATAACTGTTTCCGGGATTGTTGGCGAAGTCATCCCGGAGGATTCGGGAACGACTTTCCCTCTGGGGCAATCACCAGGTGGCGGCGTGGACGTCGCTCCTCCAAAGGTTGTTAGTGAGGCCTTTTCGGCTAGAGCGGGGGTGGCTATCTTTTCAACTGAGAAGACATCCAATGGCGGTGTGAACCAGGAGCCTACCTATCCTGGCGCCGGAGTTGCTTTCCCTTCCTTCGTAGGCAAAGTTCGTCATGGCTACGTCTTGGTGGGTAACTTCCCGGTGTTGAATGAGTATCAGACACTGTATGACCGGATTTGGAGGAAATTCGGCCATATTGCTCGTAACGGGGAGAAGCGGCTACTTTCTGAGTCGATAGTCAGCACTCTGTTGTCGAGGGTGACCGAAATGATGACCCAATCCATTGGTTCCGCGGATCCACTTGATGTCCAAGATTGGGAGGATTCTATAGCTGCAGCTGAGTCTAAGGGTTTCAATGTGGCTTGGCTGCGTGACAGGTTTGAAAGGGCCAAGGCTCAGGGGTCTCAGGAGATTCTCTAGGAGAAGGAGAAGAAGGTGGCAGAGTTAAAGGTTGAGTTGCAGAGGGAGGAAAGGGAGATGGAGCGGCTAAGGCTATCTTGCAAGGGTGGACCTAGTGGGGTCTTGAGTGATATTCTCGACTAGTGGTTGTTTTTTTTTTTTTTTTTTAGTACCTGGCTTCTTGTCTTTGAAACGTAGAATAGGTTGTAGGTATTTTCTATTGATTGGATAGGATTGTGTTTTCTAAGAGATATTGAAATGAAATACTTTACATAATTAAATATCTGCTAATAATGGAAATCCTATCTACTGCACGCTATGATGCGCTGCTTTGGAGGAATGCAAATACAATAAACATGAGGCTTAGTGTCTTCCTCCTTTAGGTTTTTGGTGAAACCTTGCTAAACCGAGTTCAATCCCGCAGCCAATGTGGCGTGGAGTGAATCATGGTTAGGCAGAAGCTCCTTCGCCTTCTTGCGAAACCTTTCCACATATGCAACCGCGCTCTCCCCCACCTCTTGTTTGAGGTTGAACAGTTCCACTTACTCTTTGAAGTCTGGGATAGTCTCTAAAACTTCCGGTGGTATGTCGTAGGGGATGAGTTCGCCTTCTCCTCGGATCTTAACATTGTACGGCTTGTCACGTACAATTCCGGATTCCTGAAGGGCTTTGATGAAGATTCTTATAGCTGTGCCGACATCTACTGTGGGTTTTCCAGGGTTTTCCCCTTGAACGGTTCTCCTCGTGGTGAGTCCCCAGTAGCTCGGTGAATGTGGGCTATCATATAAAAGAGGGGTGGACGAAGTACCTTCTTGGTAAAGGGGGTCCTCATTGGCTCCCTTGGGTTCTGCAGGCGTGACTACTGCCTCCGCGACACTGCTCTTTTGTACAAACCGCTCCATGAACTCTAGAGGAAGCGTCTCCTGGTTGTTGTAGATCCATGGACGTCCCAGCACCATGTCGCTCTCGACGACTCCCTTAACAATGTGAAACTCCGCCATGGTTGGGATTGTGGCGATTTCAACGGGAAGATCGATCTACCCACAAGTGCGTACTTCGACCCCGTCAGGACCTTTGATGATGGTAGGGGCATGAATAGCTCTGCTGCAAGGGATGTTAGCGGCCTTGAGAGTCTTGAGAGTGTCTTCGAGAATTCAGCATGAGAGAGGCGGGCGGTTGTGAGGAGTCCCCAGCCTTGCCCTTCTGTTGGCTTCTCCTGCTCGGGCACCGTCCGTTCTTTGACTTCCTTGAAGGGTAGGCGCTTTCCCGACACTACCATATTGAGCGCTGCGAACATGTCTTTTCGCTGTGGTTTCGAGAGACAGAGAGTCTCGCATAGTTGGTACATTATCTCCTCCACTCTTTTGTTCACCGGCTCCTTAGGGAGGGTGAATGCTCGAACTGGTAGAGGATCATGGTATACTCCTTCGTTCCCCAGGTGTAATTCCCCGGACTCTACCTTGGCTTGGAAAATTCGCTTAAGGGTAAAGCAGTCCTTGGTAGGGTGAGTAGCGACTCGGTGATAGCGACAGTACCTTGGGCTTGCTACCTCTTCGGCTTTAGGAGGCCGTCGTATCGGAGGGAGTTCGATTGCTCCGTCTTGGATCCAGGTGTCTAGCAACTCTAGTAACTCCTCTATGGGGAATGGGTAGTCCGGTATCTCTGGTCTGGCTTTTTGCCTCCGCATCTCCTGTTGTTGCGGCCCTCCTTGGTTCTTGTTTTTGCTCGGGGTCTCTGGAGTTGAATTAGTACGTTTTGGATGCGTCGCTTCCGTGACGGGGCCTTTCCTCTTCCCTCCTTAACTGATAGCGCCCATGAATGGCAAGTTGTTGTTGTATTGCTTGTTGATTAGCCTCCTATAGCTGCGAGTGGCACGGGTCTCTTCGCTCCTAAGGGGTTTGGTCCTTTCTAACAGGGCGGGTGCAGTGGTGGCGGACCTTTTCGCAGCTTCATGGAGCTCGGAGAAGGTCTGGAAGTGGAGGTTCTCCAAGAGGGCTCGGTATACAGGAATCATTCCGTTGATGCAAAGCTCCACCAACTGCTGCTCCGTGACGTTCGGATCGTGGCAATCAAGGGCTTGAATTCTGAATCTCTTGACGTAGTCGTTCGGGTGTTCGCTAGGCCTCTGGAACATTCTGCCGAGATCAGATAGTGTTATCTGTTCAGACACGAAGAAGTACTTGCGGTAGAACGCACTCACCATCTCGCCCCAGGTCCCAATACTGTTCGGAGCAAGATTATTGTACCAGGTATAGGCTCTTCCGGTGAGAGACTTAGATAATTCTTTGAGTCTCAAGACATGGTTGTCCTCGTGTTCCGCCAGGGATTCCAGAAATCGCGAGATGTGCTCTCGTGCGTTCCCAGTTCCGTCATACAAGGAGAACATGGGCGACATATATCCTTTGGGGAGGGCAATCCTCTGGACCTTGTGCGGGTACGGTGGCTGGTGTTGGTGGATAGGTGGCGCCATATCTCTTTCTCGACTTCGTAGCAGCTTTTCCAAGTCATCTGCCATGACATAGCGAGATGATGGTCATCCTCTTTGGCGAGATTCTTCTGGGAGAGAAGGCGCTTCGTCATCTCGAATGTGGATAACGGTCGAGCGGGCACCTGTAGCAGCAGCGTCAGGGGTCTCCTTGACTGGTGAACTTGACAGCTTCGAGGTTAGAGTTTTGAGACAATCCAGGATCCCTAGCTGAGTGTCGAACATCTTGCCTTGACTTTCTGCGAGGACGTCTTGTCGTCTGGCTAACTCCTCCATGGTTAATGCTCCCGATAATCCTTTTCCTTTCTCGGCGGTAGCGTTGGTCTTAGCTGTGGAGAAAGGGTTCTTTTCAGAGGTGTGGGTTGGAGCATTAGACGTCACTGGGGTGATGGGGATAGCCGAGATGACAGGTGTTGAAGGGGGGTTTTCTTGGGTAACAGGTATATTGGGAGTATTGCTGGATGCAGGTGGGTTGGTAGGTGCTGCATTAGAGGCTACAACACCGTCAGTTGAAGAGTTGGGGTTTTTGGTGTCTGATCCCGACCTAAGTTCAACCATCTTGAGAAAGTTTTCTGGAACCGAGAGAATGATCTCCCACTGTGGTCGCCAACTGTTTTAACCTGGAAAAACAATGCACCGTCTCTGGGTACTTTCGTAGTGTTCGAGATCAAAGTCGAACAAGACGAGCCTAAACCAAGTCAATGGCCGTTAATGTCTTGCTTCGGTCACAGAGAGGATAGAGGTTGGTCTAGGGAGGGAAACAACGAAGAAATTTGAGATCAGGTTGAGGATGTGTTTTGGGTGTAAGAGTTCAGGATTTTCGTCGTGAGAGTGACTAGAAATCTCCAAGGCTAGAAGTGTGTTGGTTGCTCGGGCGTTTTTACTCTGAGGCTCTGGTTCATTCAGGCGTTCTGAATGTCTGGTTGTTTCTGGATGATCTTCTTCTTGCCTTGGAAGATAGAGGAGGCCTCTATTTATAGTTTTGAACTCACCCTGATCTCTCGACAGAGAAGGTGGAAGTCGTGGAAGAGTGGAGGAGTGGAGGACATGGGTTGGTTTTCGTAACTGCCTGAGTTGTGTAGAACATGTCCACTCGCGCCATCTTCTCGTAACTGTCCACTATCTCTATCAGTTTCTTTCAACTGCCGTAGACCGCCAGACCAATACCCCTAAAGTTATCCCCCCGTGTGATGTTTTGATGTTTTGGTTGTCCTTTTGATCCCCGTACGGAGTATCCATTCACTTGTTGTAATGTATTCATATCTTGGCTATTTGGTGAAGAAACAACATCAACCCATTTCTGCAAATCATCTCGAGAAGTTAGCAATCCATGACACAAGTTCTCAATGCGATGAAGAAGAACGAAGACGTGCAAGAGTATTATTCGAAGACAATACCGCTTAAGTAATGCTAAAGAAGACTAGATCCACTAGCAGATTTCTTCAACATCAAGCAATCTTCAGCATTCAAGAAATTTGTTCATCAAGAAATTCAAGAAATTGGAAAGTCTAAACTTAAAGATTTGGAAGCCAAGATTTGATTGAAGTACTCATCAGGGGGAGCGTCATCATCAAAGACGCATTTAAAGGACTTAACGCGTTGTACTCTTTTTCCTTCGTCAAGGTTTTGTCCCACTGGGTTTTCCTTGTCAAGGTTTTAACGAGGCAACATATGCGTGTCCAACACTGATTTAAGTCATGCATTTTTCAGGTTTTTCTCTTTTGAGTTTTCCTGGTATTTTCATAATGACTTAGACACAGTGGTCATCAGGGGGATAAACGTGTTATGTACGGATAATATCTAGGGTAAATCTTAGGTTTAACGTTTATTTACTAAGATGCCCTCGTGTCTAACTCTATATAAATAGAGGCTAATATCAATGTATTACACACATCTTAATGAGAATTCTTCTCCCTCTTCCTCTCTATTTTCTTGTCTCTCTTTATTTCACACTAACGAGCCACATTTCCTTGTAATGTAATCATGGTTCCGCTTACCGATCACTAATACCAAAGAAAAGAAATATATTAACGGACATTTGATTAAAATTGAGCAAATCTAAATTAGATAAGGTGATAAATTAAAACTAGATGGATTTTCTTATACCTTGCGTGAGGTAAACCTACTTTATTATGAAGTATGAACCAGTAATTCTAGGACCACTCCAAATAACTTGGACTTAACTAAATAAAAATTATTACTGTATTCAAGATCTCTCCTTAAACAAAAACATCAATAATAATCTGAACTCGAATCCCCCCTCCTTTTCCCTCCATCCTTGAAATTTTGCGCCAAGAATTATTTCAGTGAAATGACCAGAACAGCCCTTAACTCATCCCCACACCATTTTAAATGGCAAAAGTACCCTTCCCTTCTTTCCTCCCTTAAAAGTGGTAGCTTTTTCCCAGACAGATAAGTGCATCCGGTGTACACGAAAAAGAGGATTTACTGCAGTCCTTAATTGTCATGCATCAACTTAGGATGATGGTGGAATCTTGATTTGAGACCGCAGCCTGACCTGAGCAGCCGAAACCTCCAATAGAAACCTGTTCATGGATTCTTTCCTAGTGATCACCAGGTTATAGACCGTACAGGTAATAGACCGTATAGTAAGCGACTGTTTCCAGATCCGTATACAGTCAAGCAACCCCGTATAAATACACGTATACCGACTTATCACGGTATAGTACGTTATTTCGTATCACGACTTGCTTATTACTAGAAAGAAAGAGAAGAAAGAGAGAGAAAAGGTTGAAAAGAAAAAAAACGGAAGTTTTCGTTTTTTCTCATCAGCGCGAGAAAGAGAGAGCGAAAACCAGAGATAGATAGATTCGAGAGCTCGATTTCACAGTCATTTAATGGTGTTTCTCGATCTGTAAACAAAAACTCCCTTTGTTTGCTGTATTTGTATTTATTATCTTCTTGTTTAACCCTATTGTTGGATCCCATCGTCGGAGGTTTAGTAATATATACATACCTGCGTTGTGAGTTTTTTCATGTTTTGGTTCTGATCTTTTGTGGGTTGTTGTTTGACATTGGATTTGAGACTTAGGGTTTTTCAATTGGATAGTTAATTTATACGTGTGATTTCAGCTGACGTTATTCTTGTTGTTTCTTGAAACCCTACATTGGTTTTGATTTGTGGAAATTAGGGTTCAGAGTTTGGAGATTGGGATTATATATGTAATTCAAGTATGAGCATCGATAGCCCCAGGGAAGGGGAGAATTAGGGTTAATTTGTCAAGTGTTTGAATTTCCATGGGCGATGGCGGAGTAGCATGCGTGCCTTCGCAGCATGTAATGGAAAGATTTCCAAATTCAGATACGTACTGCAGAGGTAATGGTGGGTTTAATTCTAAATCACGTACATTTCCAGAGTCATCACAAGCTCAAAGAAAACAGCAGCAGAATGAGAAGAAAGTAGAAGAAGAAGTAGAGAAAGAGGAATTTGGTGGCTCAGAAAGAACAACAGGTGAGTTTGATTCGGGTAGAGATGAGCATGAGAAGGGGGAGATTGTTTCCGAGAAATCATCACAGCAAGAAGACGAGATAGAAGAAGGTGAGTTGAAAATAGAGAATGGTGAATTTGTTATTCCTGAAAAAGAGAGGAAAAAAGAAGTAGTAGTAGAGAAGGGGGAGTTTGTTATTCAGCAGGCGAAATGGAGAAGAGGAGATCTAGAGAGGCCGGAATTTGTTCCAGACAATTTCCGAAGAGTTGGTGGGGAAATGGAGAGGAGAAAATTTGGCATGGGTATTCATAGGGATGAATTTGACAAAGGGGGTGAATATGCTAGGGATAAGTGGAGAAGAGGAGGGGAATTTGAGAAGGGAGAATACATTCCTCCTAATAAATGGAGAAAGCCTGAATACGAATTTAGTCCTGGAAAAGGTAGAAGATGGGAAGCTGACAATAAGTTTGCCAAGGAGAAAGGATGGAAATTTGACAATGAGCGAACTCCACCGTCTATGAAGTATCCAGCCGAATATAGTAGAAGTGAGAATGAGTGGAGAAATAGGTCCAACAGGTGGGACCCAAGTCATGACAGGGATTTAAAATTTGGTTCCAGAGATGATGAACTGGGTCCCTATAAGCATTCGGAGAGTGATGGGAAGATTCATGGTAAAGACTACTCTTCAGAAAGTTGGATGAAAAGACATGGCGCCGAGTCCGAGAGCAGCAATCGCAGATACAATGATGATTTTGGTGATTATCCAAACCCAAAGAGCCGCAGGATTTCTGAGGACAATAACAGATATTTCGGTAATCGCTATTCACACCATCCAATGGACAGGTCTTCCAGAAATTCATCAGCGTCTACTCGGATTTCTTCCGCAAACAGGAGTTCTTCTAGGTACAATGACTCTTCTTCAGCTTTCAAAGGCACATATGACAGGCGTGGCAGAAGCCCAGAACATTATGAGCGTGGCAAATATGATCGGGGCAGGCACTATGATTACCGAGATCAAAGCCCATCCTACTCTGAACGATCTCCTCATGATCGAGGCCGTTACCATGATCATAGGAGTCGGAGTCCTCGTTTCGACAGGTCCCCGTATGATCGATCCCGCCAATATGATCGCAGGAGTCGGAGTCCCTCGCGCATGGATAGGTCCCCGCAAATTCGAGGTAGGCATATTGATCACAGGGATCGTACTCCAGGTTACACAGAGAAGTCCCCACTTGACCAAGGGAAGGGCTATGATGACCAGGAAACTAGTCGAAAGGGTGGAGGAAGTGAGAGGCAGAATCTTCAAGATGGGACCCAGTTACATGAAGACAAGCTCGTCTGGAGAGGCTCAGCTGATTCTTATAAGCCCGCTTCTAGTATACAACCTAGTGATAGTGAGGATAGTGAAAGTTGTTTGGCTAAAATAAACAGCAAGGATTCTTCGCTAGTGGAAGAACCAAAAAAAATATCCGTGGATTCCATAGAAAAACCTAGTCAGGTTGATGAAGGTCCTGAAGGGCTGCTGTCTATGGAGGAGGATATGGATATATGTGACACGCCCCCGCATGTAACAGTTATTACTGATTCAACTTTTGGATCATGGTTTTATATTGATCATTTTGGTATCGAACAAGGTCCGTCTAAATTGTCTGACCTTAGGAGGCTTGTGGGAGAGGGAGCACTCCAATCAGACCATCTGGTAAAGCACTCTGATAGTAACTGGTGGGTAACTGTTGAAAAGGCTGCCTCCCCTGCGGTGCACATGAACTTTCCCTCTATTGTTTCAGACACTGTTACTCAGATGGTGTGCCCCCCTGAGGCTCCTGGAAATCTATTATTAGATGTTGGGGATGTGGACCAACCCGCTAGACAGCTAGGCCAGGAATTATCTGTTGTTTCGCCTCAGCAGACGTCACATCTTGACGAGCCTTCTGAGGATCTTCACATTGATGATAGAGTTGCAGCTCTGTTAACGGGTTATTCACCAATTCCTGGAAAGGAACTGGAGACTCTTGAAGGTTCGCTTACCATTTTTCTTATCCTTTTTTCCCTTTTTATTTCCCCGAGCTTTCTTTCAAGTTCATTTGTCATTTGATGTTGATGTCTGGCTTTCATTGGGAAATCTGTTTTTTACAGAAGTCCTGCAGGTGACCTTTGAGCATATTTATTGGGAGAAGTGGGAGAACTTTGAAGGTACAACTCACTTGGTTTTGTTTCAAGCTAGCAGACCCTTCATTTTGTTTCTTTTGGAATGGTCCTGATCCGTGTTGAGCTGTTTAAAAAAATAGCTCTGGACACTATTATGTTTTTTTGATTTTATACTGAGCGGCTTGCAATGTATATCCAGGTTCCAAAATAGCTCTGCCCACCGAGGATCCACATGGTCAAAGAAGAGATGAAGAAGTCAGTAAACTATCTAGAGTCATATCAAAAGATATTGGAGAAACAAGGTCATCTATGCATCCCATTAAAGAAAATGGCATTGCCAGTGAGGACTCTAGTGACTGGTTTGCTTGTCGGTGGTTATGCAAGGGTGGTGATTGGAGAAGGAAAGAGGAATCATGCAAGGGTGGTGATTGGAGAAAGAAAGACGAAGTTGCTCAAGAAAAATCTTCAAAAAAGAAATTTGTCCTCAATGATGGTTACCCGCTTTGCCAGATGCCGAAGTCTGGGTATGATGACCCTCGGTGGCACAGAGAAGACGAGTACTGTTCTCGAAGCAAAAGGTTTGACCTGCCCTCCTGGGCTTTTTCCTTGCAAGATGAGAAGAGCGACTCCAGCACATCAAGCAAAGTAAGTCAAATGAAACAGCCAATTGTTCCGAGGGGAGTAAAAGGAACCATGTTGCCAGTGGTTAGGATAAATGCATGTGTGGTCAAGAACCATGTTTCACCTATCTTTGAGCCCCGTGTAACAGCTAGAGGATATGAACGTCATTCCAGATCTGTTCGATCCTCCTCAGCAATGATCAATGGCAAGAGTTCGTTTGAAGAACTGTCTTCTCGATCCAGAAGGGCCCATGAACAAGACTCGGGAAAACAAATCGAACCTATTAGTATTCCAAAAGATCATGTTTGCACAGTAGATGAGTTACAACTGCAGTTGGGCAATTGGTACTACCTTGATGGTGCTGGCCATGAACACGGGCCCTTGTCCTTCCTGGAGCTACAGGGTTTAGTTGACAAAGGCACTATTCATAAGCATACAAGTGTTTTCAGGAAGTTCGATCAGATTTGGGTTCCAGTTAACTCTGTGGCATCAGGGCCTACCCCAGCCGTTGATTCTTCTGCTGCTCTTGTTTCTGGATCAGATGTTGAGATGCATGATGGGTCAAACATGGTTCCCAGTTCTTTCCACAGCTTGCATCCACAATTCGTTGGCTACACTCGAGGAAAACTGCATGAATTGGTGATGAAATCTTACAAAAGTAGGGATTTTGCTATAGCTATTAATGAAGTGCTGGATCCATGGATCAATGCGAAGCAACCAAAAAAGGACTTGGAGAAACACCCATTTGGTTCATCCTTTTTGAAAACTTCAGTATCTCATGATTTGCAGAAGTTGCGAAGTGCAGGTACTAAGCATTCTCCTATGAAGTCTCAGGGCAACTTTCTGTTGATTATTTTCTTCTATGATAAGGATTTCCGAGTTAGAAGTTGTGGATCAGAAATATTGTGTACGCTTTACTATTCTGAGTACAGCTTACCTGCAAATATCATAATCAACCTTTTCCATGGAGTGTGATTGTCATCCCACTCCTATGGAGATTCATTAAGATGTTGAGATAATCTATACAGAAACACACATGGATATTGGTGGTCTAGTGATCAATAGTTAGGTGTTTGACCTGGATAGCCTAACATGTCCACAGATATCTTATCTAATGGAGCCAAGAGGACTCCCTATTCCTCGATGTTTTTCATTATTTCTGTGGATGGTCGCTCAATACTTTATTTGCTAAATTGGGTTTTTCAACTTGCCATAACAGATGATGATCACATGCATGCTGGTAAAAGAGCTCGGCTGTTTGATGATAGTGAAGAAGACTTTGATTCAGAAGACCTAAAGGCAATACAGAAGGATGAGTTCTCTTTTGAGGACTTTCTCGGCGATGCTACCACCTTTACCCAAGAAGATGATAGAATTTCTGAAGTTGAGAAGGAAGGTTGGGGCTTGTTAAGTGGCCGTATTCTGGTGCAAATTTTCCACTCTTTAAGAGCTGATATGAAGTCTCTTGCTTTCTCTGCTGCTACATGCAAGCACTGGAATTCAGCAGTCAAATTTTACAAAGGTGTTTCCAGACAAGTAGATTTGTCAGCTGCAGGACCCAACTGCTCCGATGCAATGTTTTTCGAAATCATGGTAGATTATTTTTATAAATATGTATTACCATTTGGAAGATTTTCACATTTCGGTCACTGAAATATTGACTACAATTATTTTTTTTTGTTGCTGATTGCAGAATAGTTATAACAAGGGAAATATAGCATCTGTTGTGTTAGTTGGCTGTACGGGCATTAGTGCCAGTGCTCTTGAAGAAATCCTCCATTTGTTCCCATGTTTATCTTATATAGATATCAGAGGTTGCAACCAGTTTGCTGAGTTAAGCTACAAGTATCCAAATCGAAAGTGGAGAAAGACCCGTGGCCTGTGTGGCTCTAAAACTTTCGACAGTTCTCGATCTAGAATTAAGAACCTCAAACAGATCACTGAGAAGAACTCCTCTCTTTCTAAGGCGCTCAAGGGTCCAAATAGTAACTTGGTCGAATCTTCTGTAGAGTCTCGTCATGACTCTGCTTTTGATAAAAAAGATTTGCAAAGTCAATCATTTAGACAAAGCTTTTATAGACGCAAAAAACTTCTTGATGCTAGGAAGTCCTCATCTGTATTGTCAAGGGAAGCTCGTATGAGGCGGTTACTGAGCAGAAACTCCGAGAATGGGTATAAGAAAATGGAGGAATTCCTGGCTTTCAGTTTGAAGGATATTTTGAGGGAAAATACTTTTGATTTCTTTTTACCTAAGGTACTTGTAAATCTTTTCTTACGGTTACCTGGTAGTTGTGGAGATGATTTGTGACAGCTTGATAATATACTACCCTGCAGTTGTATTCAACTGCACTCAATCCCTTCATTTTGTTCTTATATCTGTTAAAATTTGAATGTGCAGGTTGCTGAAATTGAAGATAGAATGAAAAACGGTTATTACATTGGTCATGGATTAAAATCCGTCAAGGAAGATATTGGGCGAATGGTCAGGGATGCTATCAAGTAAGTTGGATCCATTAATGCTTCCCAAGTTGAATAAATTGATGAACCACTCTCAGTTGTAATGCATTGCTCTGCAATGAAACCCCTTATAAAGCATGACAAATTAGTGGAATTTTCCTTTGCAGCTATTTAGTGCTTATTCTGTGTTCTCTTTTTCTTCTTTTGGTACTTACTTATTGCAATAATGCAGGGCGAAAAATCGGGGTGATACCGGAGATACGGAGAACATCATTAAGCTATTTATGCGTCTCCTAGCAAATTTGGAAGACAATTCCAAGTCCACTCGTGAAAGAGATGAACGGATGAAGATGTTTAAAGATACTTCCGGGATGGGTAAAAAGAAGAACTGTAAACTAATGAATGAAAGAAAATGCATGACACGAAGTAATGGTACAGCCCATGCAAATGAATCTGCAAATTATGATGAATATGCTTCTGATAGGGATCTCAGAAAACGTTTGTCCAAAATCAATAGAAAAACTTTAGACTCTGGAAGTGACACTTCCGACGACCGATCTTCTGAAGATGCCCGGAGTGATAATGAGAGTACCAACTCTGATACTGAAACAGATTTGGAAATCCATCCAGAAGATGGACATGGAGGTTTGAAGGAAAATGATTACTTCCCTGCAGATGAGGCCCTAGATTCTATGGCAGAAGACCGTGAGTGGGGTAATCGAATGACGAAAGAAGGCCTTGTCCCTCCTGTTACTAGGAAGTATGAAGTCATTGATCAGTATGTTGTTGTAGCAGATGAAGAGGAAGTACGACGGAAGATGCGTGTTACCTTACCGGACGATTATTCTGAGAAGCTCAAAGTACAGAAAGATGGCATTGATGAGTCAGATATGGAGATTCCCGAAGTGAAGGACTACAAACCAAGAAAACAGGTTGGAGATGAAGTCCTAGAACAAGAGGTTTACGGTATAGATCCTTATACTCATAACCTTCTTCTTGACTCCATGCCTGAAGAATTGAACTGGTCACTACCAGAGAAGCATTTGTTTATTGAAGATATGCTTCTGCGTACCTTGAATATGCAAGTCAGGCGCTTCACTGGTGCAGGAAATGCCCCAATGGTTTATAACCTGAGGCCTGTCGTTGAAGAGATCGAAAAAACTGCCCAGAAAGGTGGCGACATACGCTCCATGAGAATGTGTCACGGAATTCTAAAGGCAATGCATAGTCGTCCTGATGATAATTATGTCGCCTATAGAAAGGTATAGCTCTAGTCTATCATCTTGCTTGAACTGTGCTGTTTCTTTTCCTTTTCCATTGAACTGGATGTTTGCTTCTCACTACTCATTCTCTTTCTTTGTTCTCTTGTTTTGTGGAATGTGACGATCAGGGGCTTGGGGTTGTTTGTAACAAACAAGGTGGCTTTGGGGAAGATGATTTTGTCGTTGAATTCTTGGGAGAGGTAGAGTGAAACAGCTTCTTTATAGCGAATTGCAGAGCAATTCTAATGTTCATGAAGTTATTCTAGTAGTTAATACCGTATTGTACTATAGTTATCCTAGTAAAAAGATGTTTTAATGGCAGTTTTTACTAGATTAACAAAGATGCTCCTATAATATTTTGACTAATAATTCAGTGACATTTGTATATTCAGGTGTATCCAGCTTGGAAATGGTTTGAAAAGCAAGATGGAATTCGATCTCTGCAAAAGAACAAAACAGATCCCGCGCCCGAGTTTTACAACATATATCTGGAGAGGCCAAAGGTTAGTTTTTATAGTTGTGCGGTTTTAAAGTTTCTTGATGAACAGTTATTTATCATCTGGATATTTATCTCATTTGGCAGGGTGATCGCGATGGTTATGATTTAGTTGTTGTTGATGCCATGCATAAAGCAAATTACGCAAGCCGAATCTGCCACTCATGTCGACCCAATTGTGAAGCAAAGTAAGTTTCACACCTTTTTAATCTTTTTGCCAAACGAAAAATTATATGAACCCTAGGGGAATACAATCTTGAGTTCAGTAAGCCAACATTAAAATAAACTCTCATGTCTTTCTAATAGCCACCCATGCTTGGCAAGAGCATCAGTATTGCTGTTGCCAGCTCCCTTTGTGTGAGAACTGCTCCAAGAAGTAAAATAAGAAGAAAGTAAATTCCAACATTCATCAATAACACAAATGCTATACCAGCTAGCATTGTTAGAACATTTATCCAAATACTTGACTGCATTTGCAGCATCACTAACACTAATGACTGGGGAGATTTCTTGCCCAACTGACAGCCTCTACGACTGCTACACTCTCTCTCCATGTTCTTCATCCCTGCAACCGGAGTGGATAGGCTTGCTTCCACCTGACACTGCATCAGTATATAACTAATACCACGGTCATGATTAGACAAGTCAACAGATGCATCACCATAAAAAGTTAATCATAACTTTATATTTGTATGCTGTTGCATGCAGTTCTCCCTAGTAGTTGGGCATGTTTACTAGGTTCTGTTTTAGTATGTGATAGATGCAATCCAAACTTTCTACAATACCTGTAGCTACAACTTAGTTTCAATGGCATGAACTGCTTCATTTAGGTCTCAGTTTTTAGCTGTATCGGTTTAAAACCCGTCATTTACGAGTATGACATTCACAAAATGGCGTAAGCACCTAGATTTTCTTGGATATGATCCATTTGATGTTTGTGTGGAACATGGATTTATGGTGAAATCTTCAGGTCATATGGTCAAATTTAGAGACAGGTGCCCACCAAACACACATAAAAGCGTTTGTAAATTAAAGAAAATTTAGGATTCTTTAATCTGAATCACATATAGCACGTTAAATATGATTCTTTTGAACAGCCAATTTCCTCGCCTTTTTGTCCAACAAACATTTGCATGCCATGTATCTTATTTCAGTTTAGCTACGGTTTTTTCCCCTTTAAAATAACCACTTGGCTTACTTATCAAAGAACTCTTATTGCACTTTGCATTTACGTTGGCTTATGTATTCACTTGTTGGAAACAGAGTAACTGCTGTAGATGGTCAGTATCAGATTGGAGTTTATACAGTTCGTCCGATTGGTTATGGGGAGGAGGTGACTTTTGATTATAACTCTGTTACAGAGGTGAGTGACGTTTATCCTCGAGCATCTATTTATATCTTACCATAATTGCAGTTTTTTTTATTTCATGCGTTTCTGTCGTATGTTACCATAAATGCCTCACTTGTTTCCGCTTCAGAGTAAGGAAGAGCATGAATCCTCTGTTTGTCTGTGCGGGAGCCAAGTTTGTCGGGGAAGCTATTTGAATCTGACTGGTGATGGGGCATTTCAGAAGGTTGGAACTGAGGGCAATGACTGCTAAGAGCTTTCTTTTCTCTTTGACGTCATTAGGTTTCGTTGCAGCATTGTAAAGTTTCTTTTATTAACTTCATTCCATTTCCTTCAGGTGATGAAGGAACGCCATGGAGTGCTTGACAGACATCAGTTGATGCTAGAGGCTTGTGAGTTGAATTCTGTTTCCGAAGAGGACTATATTGATTTGGGAAGAGCGGGTCTGGGCAACTGTTTGCTTGCTGGTTTGCCTGACTGGCTGGTGGCATATTCAGCTCGTCTGGTATGTCAAACCTTCAGACACTTCTTATTGCTGGATTACATTAATGTTCAAAATTTTGGTCGTTAACATTTGTGCATTTTGAGTACAGATGAGATTTATTAATCTCGAAAGAGCGAAACTCCCAAAGGTGATTTATAAGCATACTCTGGAAGAGAAGAGGAAATTCATTCCAGATACTGATATTGACAAAGAGTTCGAGAAAACTGATGCCGAGGTTCAGGCTGAGGGTGTGTATAATTCAAGGCTTCAGAATTTGGCTCTAACTCTTGACAAGGTAACTGTACTTCATGTGAAGTATTTTGTCCATCTCTTTCTAATAGTGATCAGAATTTGTAACCATCTGATCTGTTTCAAGTTAAAGGCATTATTTTATAATATATACACCTTTGTAGAGAGTTTTAGGCATCTCATAGTAAACGGTTATTATTTTGGAACAATATACATTATTGTGTTAGTCTGACTGCTATTTGCGTTACAGGTGAGATACGTGATGAGATGTGTGTTTGGCGATGCAAAGAAAGCTCCACCCCCTCTTCAAAAGCTAACTTCAGAGGAAACAGTATATGCCCTCTGGAAAGGGAAGGGATCATTTGTTGAGGAATTACTTCAGTGCATGGGTCCCCATGTGGAAGAGAATTTGTTAACTGATTTACTGTCCAAAATTAAAGCCCACGATCCGTCCGGTTCTGATGATCTCCTGGGACAACTTCAGAAGTCTCTGTTATGGTACAAAGCACTTTTTTTTCCTTTTCATTTCTCACATTACAACCTGTAATTAGTTGCAAGGCTTAGCTTACTCTTCCTTTATTACTTTTTAAGGCTGAGGGATGAGGTTCGAAAACTCCCATGCACGTACAAGTCCAGGCATGACGCAGCTGCTGATTTAATCCATATATATGCTTATACAAAGTGCTTCTTTAGGGTCCAAGTGAGTAGTTCCGACTGATCTATCAAAACTGTTCATGAATTAGCAAGTACACTGGCTTTTTTCTGTTTTTTTTTTGTTGCTATACTTAATTCTTAATGTATCCATGCAGGAGTACAAGAGTGTAACTTCGCCTCCTGTCTACATTAGTCCTCTAGACTTGGGGCCCAAGTACTCCTGTTTGTTGGGTTCCGGTCCCAAAGAGTATTGTAAAACATACGGAGAAAACTATTGCTTGGGGCAGCTTCTTAATTGGCACAGCCAGAATGATGCCGCACCTGACGCCATTATAATGAAGGCAAGAAGGGGTTGCTTGTCCTTGCCGAGCATTTCGTCATTTTATGTAAAGGCTCAGAAGCCTTCAAAACAACGGATTTATGGTCCCAGACCTGTCAGATTCATGCTATCTAGAATGGTTAGTTTATCCATGCTCAACTTTTTTTTTCCTTCTTGTGTTGGTGCTTATTTGTTTTCAGATATTTATAGGTTCTTTGCTGAAGTAAGCATCTATTCATCTGTTCTATTTTGATTTCCTAATCTGTCCACCAAAAGATGTCATATCGATCAGATTTGATACCAGTAGATCATCCACCACATATAGATTGATAGAATTCCTACAGCACCTTTTATAGCAGCACCTTTTACAGCAGCACCTTTTATAGCAGCACCTTTTACAGCATGAAGTAGTCGTGTAACCTTCCTTTTTTAAAATCATCAGGAGAGGCAACCCCAAAGAGCATGGCCAAACGATATGATATGGTCTTTTGACAGCAACGCGCAAGTTTTTGGAAGCCCGATGCTTGATTCAATCATTAATAAAACTTCGTTGGACAGGGAAATGCTGCAGTGGTTACGAACTAGGCCTTCCATATTCAGTGCCATGTGGGATCGGTAGCAGACCTGTGATCCCTTGAACCCCAGATTCTTAAGCAGTATTCTGGGCGTTATTAATTATCCACCACTACCACCAATTCGTTTTGGAAATGATTATTCTTCTGATTTTTTTGTTTCACAGCTACCCCTTCTCAAAATATGGGTTGGGAAGCTGGTAATCATTTCTGAACAGTTCCTTGTAGAAGTAGGTGTTCGTCAATTCTTGTGTACAGTTATTTCTCTAGTATCTCACCATCCTTGTGTAATTTGTATTCATATTGGGTAAAGTAGAGCATTGGTAATTTTCCTGCAATATCAAGAAAAGAGTTAAGTGTTTTTTTTGTTTTTCCCACATCTGGAGTTTGAACTAATGGATCCGAGAATATATAGAAACTTGTGATAGTATGTATCATAGAAGATGAAGAGAATCACACAAACTCTGATTCATTGTTGATTTTTTTTTTTTTAACGAACTTGGATAATTAATCGCTCACTCCAATACCTTATTTAGAACTGCTAATACCTGTTAGTCAATCTTGATAATTATTCCATGACAAACTAAACATATTTAACCAATCTATCAAGATCTTTTACAAGGCTGTCAAAACTTCTCAAAATGAAGCCTGTCAACGGACCCCTCCTCGAATATAAGTATATTGTAGTTTTCAAGAAGGAAAAGTATACAATTAGTAATTTAGTTCACTAAGGTAACATCGCTTTTGTTTCTTATTCCTTGAAAACAAGACTTCTCTGAGGAGAAAAGGTGTAGTATTATGTATGTACATATTAACAGTGGTGACCCATTACATATTTTACACTCTGATTAACTAAGTGGTCAAAGAAGACTACCACTTCATCAGGAATGGTGATCTTCAACAGCTATCTTTAAAACATCTTTAATGGCCAAGTAATTTTCTTCTGCTTACTTGGTCATGACACTGACAGTTGTTAAGATTGCTGTGCTCTTCAATTCGTAAATTTATTAGGTATTTGTTCAAAGACACAAGTTTCTTTCAACTTTTGTAACATGCAGGAGAAATCCTAACTATCTGCCAGATATTCAAGTTACTTCCCAACTTGTGTAACATGCAGATTACAACTCCTATCAATCTGCCGGATACTGGTAGAAGATAGTGAAGGCTGATCAGTTATGCAGACTTCAGCTCTAATTGCATTAGTTCAGTCGGAACTCCCGTTTATCCATTCCAGACATCTCTTTTTACTTTGGCTCGCTCCCCATTAAAGTGAAGGTACTTCCATTTACACTGGTATTTATTGACGAACAGCTTCCTTATTTCTTCTTGACCCAATTCCTGGAATGCATGTGCCACTCTCCTGACAGTGTCCTCGTCAGGTTTCACTCCCAGCTCTTCCATGTCCGCGAACACCTGTGCATCACTCAAAACTGAATCAATGCTCAGACCCATACACATGTAAATTTCAAATATATCCGCTGCAGTGTTTGGATTTCTTTTTGACATTTCTCAACCCAAGATCATCATAGTAGACTTATAATCATTAGTTACTATGTGTGTACATCGACCTCGTCAAAAACAAGTTCTTTTGCACCTTCCTCGTCTCTTAAAGAACTACCAAATAGCTCCTCTAGGCCAAATGTGAAGAAGGCAAAATATTTTTATCATGAAAGATTAGAACTTAGTCCAATAGGAAGAGATGGTTTACCTCTATGACTTTATCTGGCAAGTGATGGTGATGATACAGTGATATAATTCTAGAACATAATCGTCTGGAGATGGAGCGCGTATGTGTGTGCACTATCATGTTCCATAAGGATTCAGCCTCTTCAACTCTTCCATCCATATCAAATGCCAATAATAGCGTGTCATATGTCCCCATTGTGAGCCCCTGCCCTTTGCTCAGCATCCACTTAGCCACCTGAGAAGTACTTTAGTTCAGATTTTACCTCTAAAGCAGCATACATTGGTACAATCAGTTGGAGTTTCACTCTGTCGGGCCATATCTTACCTTGTTATGCAAATCAGCAAATGAATAACAAAGAGTCAAAGATCATTGGGGTTCTGAACTATTGTCATATATTTAGAGGAGGCCTAATAAATATCATGTACTTCTCGTTGAAAGCAGATATTTAACTGAATTTTTTTTCGATCAAAAAAAAAATAAAAAATAAAATTCATGTACTTGAATTATGTGCGACCATCGGCTTCTCTGTCGTAAGATTTTGAGAGCTTTAGCTGCTGCAATTAATGGAAACTCTGTTTCCCAAGCTGTCCACTTATCTAATGCTCCATAAACGACCTCTTTATCATTCGGAAGTTCTGAAATCTGCAAATTTAAAGTTATGAAACAGACAAAAACAGGTCCATCGCATTTTAGCTTCAAAGACCTCAAAAGCTCAGTCAGAAAATCAGTCAGGAACATACATGATAGAAATAGCAAGCAAAGATATGATAAGTTCATTGTTAGTTGTCATTCACTTAAACTGGGACTTCTATCTCACAATGGATGAGTCTGTTGAGATGACTTCCTTAATAACAGTTGGATATTGATACATTCAGAAAAATGAGCCCAGATGAAGAATTATGTAGAGCATAAAGGTGGGTAAGTCTCCGCTGATAAGTTTTTTTTTTCTTATTTGAAAAGTATTGTGGAGAGCCGGTATTTCAGCAAAGAAAGAAGCAGCAGTCAATTTCTGACAGATCCACTTGAGGGGAGATCGACATTAAGGCCAGCAGACGTTCTTATCTTCGGATGGGCTAACGGGAAACACACATGTGTCGACCTCACTGGGGTTTCTCCGCTAGTTGGAATAGGACATGGTGCTTTTACAGTTGGGCAAGCAGCGCTGAGGGCTGCCTCAGGTAAAGTCGCGAAGCATGAGAAAGCGTGTCAAGACAATGGACATGTTTTTATTCCTTTTACTTTTGATACATTTGGCTTTTTAGCTCCAGAAGCGGTTGGACTCCTCAAGAGAGTCCAAAAAGTCATGCATAGTAATGTCATGACTCCCGGTTCGAGAGAGTTCGTTTTTAAAAGAATAGGGTTTGCAATTCAAAAAGGGCTTGCGGCGCAGCTTGTTGCTCGCTTGCCTACTACACGGATGTAATTTCAAGATTAATTATCAGTGAATTTCATTGAAATATGAAAGTTTGCTTTAAGTTAGCAAGAGACTTTGTGTCTCATTAACGAAAATCTGCAGCAAGTAGGAATTTAGTTGTTACTTACAATACGAACAAGATTAAGAGCTTTATGACCAGACTCAGCTGAATCTCTTTTCATCCACAAATGGTGCTCCGTTTTCCTTGGCTGTTTGTTATTTGATTTCCTGTTGATTTTAACAGTAGAAACTGTCAGATAGGAATGCGATGGCATCCAATTCAACAACAAATTGCACTTCATAATGATAATATCGATTTTGACAATCTTATGGGCAAAAAATTACTTACTTTTCAATGGAAGAGGTATTCAGTTGTACTAATGATCGTCGATTCCGATGATTGTTTGAACAATCGATGTATTTGATATCAGTAACCTATGGGTACGAAAATGAACAAAAGGACAATGCAAAATTACAAAAATTGGAATCGAAGAACCACAGAAAATTATCTAAAAGCTGGTAGTTGGAGTCATTCTAGTTTACCTTCGTTGCAGAATGTACTGTGAAGGCTCTTAGTTTCTGCAAAGGAAACCCTCCACAAGAACAACCAGAACAAAACCAGCCTAAACCCACTTGTGCCATATTGGTATGGCAGCAAAAGGGAGAAATCTCAGACCTTTTAGCTTTAGATGCCTCAGAATAAGCCAGGAATTTGAAGTGTAACTACAGACAATTTGAAGAAGTTCAAATTTTCATTCAGACATTGTTACAAACAGTTAAGAGTCTCTGAGAGTTTTGAGGCAACAAAAGATAGTAGTAGTATTTTGCAGGTCCAAAGATTTCTTTAACATCCCATGTTTCGTACTGCTTAACCCGGAGACAGTCGCAATCGCCAAACCCCAGATTTGATATATGCTGGGCAATTTTGGAGAGGTGGCCAACTAAACCCTCATAGTCTAATGAGATTTACAAGTGATGACTGTATTTCTAGTTCAGTCGGTTGTGCCGGTATTACGGCCTTGCTTATAATACTTCAATGTTTCGAAATTTAGAAAGTACCCGCACGAAATAGATGGTTCTCGTTTTTTCAAGTTTCATAATGAAATTATTCGGAAATGCATCTATGTGATTAACAAACTCTAAATGTCCAAAAGACTCATGTTTAAGCAATATGGGGAGGATCCTATATAAAACCATTGCTATAAAACAACAACCTGTAATTTTATTGCATCAGTAGTAGATATAGTAGTACAAGTTACATTATCCCACCGAATCACAAAAATGCTCAACAACTTCTTAAAAGTAATTAGGTTGTTGGTTAATCATCTCATGTTTTCCTTTTTGTTTCTTTACCTAATACAACATCAACATACATCTATTGTTATTCTTCTTAACACCAGGCAGACGCTGATATCAAGTTCCTGTTTTGCCATCCCAATAGCATTGCTCCATCTGTCTCCACCAATGTGTAGCTCTGTGAATAACTTTTAACCAGGCCCCTTATCACTAAGTTGACGTGAGAGCTCAGAGGGAAAGGCCTGAACCCAGCCATTTCGAACCTTACCCTCCATTTCCCCAGTAGCTCATGTCGCTCCACCCTCTCCCTACCTTCGCATGCAATTACGTTCACAATGTCCCTAGCCAGACATTGTTCCTCCACTTTGATCCTTTCTTTAGTTTCCCTTCCTAGGGCTGTGTCGATCGACTCGAACATTGCTGAATAGAAATCTAGAGCCTCCATAAACCTCATTAAGAAAGGAGTCGTGTTTGTGTTTGATTCCTGCTCAATCAAGGTTACCACTTTGGGTGAAAGAGATTTTACCACCCTTAAAAGCATATCCCTTGGATTAGTCACGTCCACGCTCTCATCTGGGGTGTGGTGAAGCTGCAAAGGGAAGTTCACAGCCACAGCCTCTCCATGCTTCACATTAAGCATTTCCCTTGTGACATCAGAGGCAAAAACTGGCACCGGATGGAACTCGACGGGGATCTTGAATTTCTCAGACATTAACGCCAACATGCTCCCGACTTTTGCCAAACCATCACCGCGGGCATATTGGGAGACTGGGTCATCAATGCCAGTGATCCGCACATGGGGAGGCCCACCTGGCCTAGCAGCTAGAGCTTGAATCAGAGTGATCCACTGTGTTCCCTGAGCTATCTGGAAGTCTATTATGTGCACCCGGTCTTCATTTCTAAATGCTTCTGCAATAGCACCATTGGCTGCCATATATCCGAATTTCATGTATGGGCAGATCTCATAAAGAAGGCGCATATATGAAAGCAAGTCCTTCCCTTCTGGTTGTTTACAATTTAATGCACCGTATATCACAGCACCTGACGACCTTTTTCTGGCAACTAACCCTTCTACCATGTAAGCACCCAAACGCTGGATTGGATCCCCGCTAACTGATACAGCAGATCTGGCATGTTCGACCAGTTTATCGAAATCATCCATCCTATTTTCAGATAGAGCCCTTGCACATTCAATCAGAAGTTTCTTCAAGTTACCCTGTGGAACCTGTATTTCATGCCGTGGTTCTTCGGTCGCTCTATGGCGTTTCTCTGCCTTGAGCCCATGGCTGGTTTTTTGTTGCTTAGGAGTAATATATGTGGCAGGCTGAGACACTGGTGACCCATGATAAGATGGTCTTGATCTCTGGTTCAAATTTTCTGGCCTTGTATACCCATGGAAGTCACCATGACCCATAGTGGTTGCTTCATCTTCATTGATATCTGGGCTCATCAGAGCAGACTCAATTTCCTCTAGAGCTAGCTTCATGTTCTGAGGGCCACTCATATCCCTGAACACCATGCTGCCTTGCCGTTCTTGATCGTTCAGATAATAGGTGGTGGAAGGGTTGGTCTGATAATAACTATCTGTCTCAAATGAGTTACAAGCAGGGCTGACACCTGACAGATTTTCAGTTGAGCTGCACTGCTCTTGGCTGTTGCACGGTGTAGTAAAGGTATCGCAATCAAACTGAGATGAAAGAGGAGAATTAGGTGAGCCACCAATACCGAATTTCATAGGAGTAATAATCCAATCAGGAACCATCGGAGTAGAGTCGTGAGAAGAATCAGAAGACAAATTTACACCATTCACACCATAACTATACATCTGCTGCATATCCATCCTACCAAGGAGTTCGCATCAGTTGCTAAATCGTGAATCCTGACGACTTTGACAAGTATGCTTAGCCTCTATAGCCGGTCTATAGCACTTTTCTTCCTTAATCTTATTTCAGAACTATTGATGGCTTGTTATCCTCACGGGATTTTCCCCTATTTCCGTCAAAAGAAAAAGTTACCTGCAAAATTAATTTGAAAAATTGATCAGACTTGGTGGATTCTCAATCTTCCAGTAGACTGATTTAAACTTTGAACTACCGATCAAAGTGGTATGGCCGCATGGCCAAGAGCTTAACTAGAAAGATGAAGATAGATTCAGTTTACATCAAAGGGGTTTTATATATAAAAAAAACTAACCAGCCTTCAAAAGAACAACAAAATTATCATATCTTAATCTGTTTCATTTTGATTCCAAATTTTTTAAGAAATATACCAATACACCTAAAAGAAATGGGAATACCTATCAAATATTTCTGGGTTTTTCTTTTCTACAATATTTCTCAAATCAGTTGATCAAACAAAATTTCATTTCTTATTTGAACATGTTAGCTAGTAACAATTGTGCCCTTATTCATCAGAAACCACAAACTTTATTTCCAACCACATGTTCACTACCTACCCCTTGCTAGTAAACCTAATTTGATAGAGAAAAACAAGATATCTTTACACACACACAAAAAAAAAAAAAAAAACATGCACCCAGGACAAAAACAGAATTCAGGCTACTCAAATTAAGCCCATCACAAAGTGATTAAATGACAAGACTCAACAAAAATTTACCAAATACAGAAATGATTAACTAAACTTACCTCAAAATTTGATCCAACTATGAACTTGTTGTCAAGAGAGGTTTCACTTTATAACTTTGTTCTTGTTGTTGTTTTCAGCTCAGTTTTTTTTAAGTTAAGGTTTTACTGGTAAAGACTAGTATGTATGAAGCTATGAGATCTAAAAGTGAAGCTAAAGCCAGTAGCATGTGTTTTTATATAAGAGAGAGAAAAGGAAGATAAGTGAGTAAAGGCAACAAGAGTTAACGGAGACCGAGTGAAAAACTTAACGGGAACGGTTAAGGTCGTTGACAGTCAAACTGTCCGCGTCTTTTTTTAAGAGAGGGGGGCTTACGTCATCAAAAAAGAATGACGGCGCAGAAGACAGGCTGACCGACTACTTATTACTCGCACCGTTCGAGGCAAACGCCACATCACTGTTAAATACTCCTACTTTCTCTCTCTCTAGTCTTAAAAAGCGTACTTTAGTGTGTTTTACTTTTTGATGCTAACGTGTTCGATGATGATATTATCTTTCTTTTTGTCCTCAAGGACGTGTTTTCCAGGTAAAAACGGTGTGGGCATGAGATGGAATGATGATAAGGGGAATCTAATGCCTTTCCAGCTTTCACTGTCATGGTAGTATTAAACAAGAATTTCACTGGACTTCGGTATTCCAAGTGAAAGTTCTATGAACTTGATGACTGTGCTTGAGGCTTAGTCTTATGGTGTCAAGATTGGCTACTACTTCCACCAAAAGCGTGGTGTATTCTAGTAGTACTACTTTTCTCTCGTAGCAGATGATAGTAGGTCAAGTAGTAGCAAGATTGGTACGCTGAACCATTCAGCGCTGAAAAAGTGAGAAAACGCTGAATGGTTCAGCGCTCAGCGCTGAATGGTTCAGCGTTTTTCTTCAGCGCTGAACGGTTCAGCGTTAAATAACTTTTCCGAGTTTGACCATTTTTTTCATACACCCAGTTGACACCTTCAGCCATATATTGAGTTTCTAACTCTATTTTCTCACACTCAAGTTACACCACCAATCTACGGACACCGGTTATGCAAAAATGAACAAATTTCATACCAAAAAAATCAGAAAACAAATACAAGTTGCACCATATGTAAATTAAAAGATAAATTCTCATTAATAACTTAAAGGATTACATTAAAATTTAAATCCGCTCAGTCGAGTAATGTGTTCGCTACACTTTTTAGGAGAAAATTACGAATGAGTATTCCTTAAAGGAATAATTACATTGAAATTTAAATTCTACTTCTAATTAAAACATAACAATTACTCATAAATCATTCCTCAGGAGCCAAGCCATGACGGATCAGTATCTCGTTCCTCCATAATTTGTAGAGGGCACGTTCAGCTTGTGGTACTTGATGGAGAGGTGTGCGAAGGATTTTCATGTCAGCTTCTCTTTGCTTGGTTTGTGCCATTATTAAAGCAACTTCCGCGTTCCTCTAAGAAATTTGCGCGTTCCTCTCAGCAACTTCCGCGTTCCTCTCTTCTATTTCCAAATTCTTCTTGAGGAACCCTTCTTCCGATTCATACTTGGAAGCCCTTTGTGTTTTCGCTTCTTCAAGAAGTTGGATGAGTTTATCCATTTTTTCATCTGATTTCTCTGCTGCTTTAGCCTCCCGAGCCATTCGTTTGGAAGCTTCTCTCCCAAGACCTCTAACAGCATCCATTTGGTCGAACCAACGTCTTCGTCGCGCTATGTCTGAGCCAGCTTCAGAACCAGGGGTAGATGGTGTGCTCCCGTTCATTGTTAGATCATCAAAATCTGCATTCCAAATTCTCAGGAGGTGTTTGAGAAGGACCAGGTTCGGTGTTTTGAGAAGGACCAGGTTCGGTGTTTTGAGTTCCTTGAGTGTTTTGAGTTCTTTGAGTGTTTTGAGGAGGATCAACATCATTACCAATTTCCGGATTGAAGTCTACACAATATTCTTTCAAGAGTCTCCAAGACGTTTCATGTTTCCATTGCTTTTTTTTTCTGCGATTTCATAATTCTGACGACCATTCCGGTACTGTGAAAAAAATATATATTAGTGCCTCGTTCTTCTGAAACTACACAAAAACATTAAAAAAAAATCTTGTACTTACATAATCGTCTATGGTCTGTCCGGTTGGTTTATCTCGGAAGTAGGGTCTGATGAATGAATTATATCCCTCACTTCAGTACCTTTCCATCTCTTGTTGTATTCTTGAATAATTTTCAACCAAAATTCTGCACCTCTTTGATCTTTTCCCTTTGCCGAATTGTTCGTTGCTATAATCCAACCCATGATTAGTGCTTCATCCTCTTGTGGTGGAAAATGAGACATATTTTTTTAAAAAACAAATAAGATTTTGAACTAAACAGCAAGATTTTGAAGAAGAAGAAGAGGAAAATCAATGAAGAAGAGAAGCAATTGATTTTGGTGTGAGTGGTGAAGGAGAAAGAGTTCTCTATTTATAAGGCTGCCTGAAAATAGAGCTGTTGAAGATTCAAACGGGAAAAAAATCAGAACCGTTGAAAGTAACAGTCTTATTTTGATCTGATGGCTGAGGATTTTAGGCGCTGAATGGTTCAGCGTTAAAAATGTTGAATGGTTCAGCGCTGCATTCTTAGCCGTTGAAAGTAACGGTCTTATTTTGATCTGATGGCTGAGGATTTTTAGGCGCTGAATGGTTCAGCGTCTAGAGCGCTGAATGGTTCAGCGCTTTACAACGGCTACCAAAATAGCCAATTTCCAATCAGTTCTCTACACACTATTTAAACTCTACACATCCTCTAAACTTCCTCACCCCAAACTTGTGAAGTTTCATTCTTTTCTTCTACACTCAACTCAAATCATGGATCGTTTCTCAATTGCCGAAGACAATGCCTTGGTGAGAAGTTATTGCATAGCGAGCATTCAATTCACTACGGGCAAAGCCGTGGAACGCAATGCTTTTTGGACACGTATCATTCAAGATTTCGCGAATCTCAATGGTAATGCCAATGCACGTCCTGTGAAGGTACTCCAAAACCGCATGTCTACCCTCAAGGGGAAGTGCAGACGATATTCAATTTGTTTACGAACTTCGAATGGTGATCGAGAAGCGGCAAAGGTTTTATACCGAACAAATCATGGAAGTCAATTCATCCACTTTGAAGCATATGAAACACTTGTTACGATGTTGCAATTGTAAACGTAGTTCAAATTTCTACTTAATGTAAACGTGCTTAAAGAGAAGTATTATGGAAGGTTTTAATGTTAACGTGCTTGAATGAAAAAAGAGTATTATAGAGTTATTAAAGAAATAAATGTAGTACTAATTAAAGAGAAGTATGCAAACAACAGTCAAGTTTACTCTCCATTCTCATAAAATGTTCCATCATCATCATCTCCTTCGTTGTTGGGGTAGCGATCATCATCCGTATCCACGCCAGTGGTACCCTCGTGCTCGAGCGGTATGGCATCATCAACCACAATCTCTGGAACTTCACCATCGCGATAACCTGTCCATGTCGTTCCCAAATGTGTGTAGTGAGTTATTCGCGAAGTTCCATCCAACGCGCAGGGTTGTACAAAACATGGGGAGGTAGCCTTACGTTTCCTTGAATAGGAGGTTGAGGTTCGTCTCCCGTGATCATCCCCCATTCTTCATCGCGATATTCCAACTCAACACACATATTGTGCATTATCAATCAAGCCCTCATAATTGCCTTCATGTCCGATTTAGCATAATAACGACATGGGTTCCTGATTACACCAAACTTTCCCTTTAGACCACCAAATGCACGTTCTATGTCCTTCCTTTTAGCTTCTTGGTACCGATTGGAGAGAAGTTCACGATTGTTGGCGGCGGGTTTGTATGCCTTCACAAGAAGGCCATACATAGGGATATGCTCCATCTCCAAGGTAGTACCCCTTGTCGTAGTTTTTGCCATTGATTCGAAAATGACAAGGAGGTGCTACATTATTGAGCTGTCTATCGAACAAACCCGAAGCATGCAAGACATTTAGGTCATTGTTCTGCCCACCCAAACCAAAATAGGAGTGTCAGATCCACCTATCATATGAAGCCACCGCCTGAATAACAACATTGGGATCTTTCTTATAGCCCACGTGAGATCCTGCTTGGCTAGTTGGGCATGCTCTCCATGCCCAGAGAAAACAATCGACACTACCAAGCATCCCGGGAAACCCACGAGCTTCATTTTCTTTCAAAAGCCTTTGTGTATCTTGAGCGTTAGGTAGACGCATGTATCGACTATTATAAATCCAAATAACTGCATCAACAAACTTCTTAGCATAATGGTTGTAGGGGGTAAAATCCCTCGGAACACGTGTCTCGCATCTAGGAAGCCTAACAACCTCGGAAAGATCAATTGCGAAATCTCGGACCAGCCCAAAGAAAGAAGAAGCCGCATATGAGCGAAGCGAAGGATCGAAGGGAAAGGATTCAGTCCATGTCAAAGGACCGAAGCCCCGGACTCGTCCTCGGAGCGACAGCGAATAAACCGCCTTACTCGACAGGGACTGACACCACCACGATCAAGTCTTTTGTCTTTATTAGCTGTAAACCACCCAAGCTCGGCCTATATAAGGCGAGCTTGGAAAACGTTGTAAGGGTTGGATTCTTTCTGGGTTGAGCCTAAGCAGCAAGAGAGAGATTAGGTTTGTTATCTCCACTGGTTCCTTAGGGTTATATTCATGGAATCACAACATCGAAATACATACTGATCTTCTTATGTTTAGTCTTTACTGTTATGAGTTTGGTCTTTAATTA
>JAJJMA010200247.1:0-11434 GCA_023529015.1 Papaver nudicaule | reverse complement strand
AAAGACAACCTACAAACAGTTATGAAACCTGCTTCCCCTTAGGGGACACCAGAAATAAATAACCCCTTATTACATCAAGGGTTGGACTATTTTAATGTGGCAATAAAGAGAAAAGTAGATATTATTTTATAAGGTAACGTGATGGCCAAATGACAGCTAAAGGCGTTACACGTCGCTGTGATTGTAGCGCACACGTATTTTCAAGGGACAGATATCCAAAAAAACCAACCCACATACCGCGATATTAACACCTGGTTCACAGTACCACCTACAAAACTATGGGATGCACTCCCCTTTTTTCTGTCGCTACTATGTAGGTTAACAATGGTCTCGTGGCTATAGAAGAGTAACGAATAATAACCACCCAGTACCATAAGAAACAAAATATCAAAGTTTAATGAGAGTATAACCTTACAACAACCCACACACCCGTGAATAGCCCATCCATAAAACAAGCCCCCCCCCCCCCCCAGGCAGTGCGTTATAACCTGTTCGCACATAACATATCATGCTACCACATACATACATGTACCTGTGGTTAATGTGAAAATGTTTTCCCAGATAAAAGGTGGATATAAGTTGCGACACTTGTCGCCAATATAATTAAATTAGATTCGTCTCATATAAATAAATTGGATTCAGAGGGTGATATTACCCAACACCCCAACAGCCAATGTCTTATATGCAGCTGCAGAAGGTAATATTAATTTAATAGTACATTATAACGATATGAAGTGTTAAAAATGTTATGTCTTCGCTGTAATCCACGCATGAAGAGTGTGCCAGGTGGCGTTCAATGAGCAACTACAGTAAAGGGTACACACATAAATGATACTATATATATGAGTAACCACCTTGAGCGTTTTCACATCCAAAATCCTGGTAGAAACTAAGTTAAAAGACTAACTCCAAAGGCAAGCATCCATTAAAGGTTTAATCCAAATCACTCCAATCTCCATCTTAATTCTGGGATTAGCTTACGTTTTTTACAAAGGTTTAATCCAGGTGTATTGTACAAAGGAATGGAAAAGGTGTGTGGATCCAAAACAGGTAATTAACTTGCTTTCTTTATTCAAGGATGATATCGTTGTTTTGTTTGTTCAATCTACGGGCATGTAAGTTATTTGTTGTGGACATGTCTAACAACCTTCTATCTTGGCCATGCAGGTTACGTAAATTATTTTCCTTCTGTCTTACCAAGTGAAAGGTGTCGTAAAATTAGACAGAAAATATTACTAAACCACCAACTTTTGTTATACCATCGTGATTTAATGGTAGACAACATCGTTAAGGTATTGGGATGAGTTACATTAGTGTCACATCGTAAAAACGTTGTATGTTTTGTTTAGTGTGACATCAACCTTACACCCACGTAACTTTTGTAATCCCGCAGGTTCGGAGAATGGCTATATGAATTCCTAAAACTAAAAGGATTGGCTATATGAATTCCTAACCTAACGAATTCTATGGCTTGTCCCGTGGTTCCATGCACACCCCAACCCCTTTGAAACCAACCACCATGCCAAAGATCTATGCTCTATCGTTTGCAAAGACGAAGGGTTAGGTTTTTCAATGGACTTCTAGGGTTCCAACAAGATACCTGATGTGTCGTCAACGAATCCTGTGAAGCGATGGCTGCAGTGCGTCCAAACGATGATGGATTGTCTACCACAAAATTCAAGGGACCAACCCATACTGAAATTTAAGGGGGGGGGTTGTACAATTTACATTTTGCTTTGAAAACCAAATCCGTATGTGTTCAACTTAGCGGGCTAGGTGCAAAATTGTAGATAGCACAGATTCCTCAACAACTCCCTAAATTTGTAGGTTGGGGCCCGTTCGTGGAGACTTGCAATATTTGGCATTGCTGACTTGAAATGGGTAAAATGGTATCATTTGAACATGAACAACATCACATCTGTTGGACTGCATATAAGAGGGGTGTGGTGTTGGATTCAACTAAACAATTTACCTTGCTTAACGTCCTCCATAGTGGACTTGCAATATGTACAATGAATTTTCCTCTCATTAGGCCTATCAATTTTTTATGTTGGGGCATTACCTGTAGCTTGTCTGTAGTATTTTCACATTTCTGAATAAATGAAAAGCCTATACAATGACTCACTGGTTGTGGGATGAAGTGTTCACAGAGAATAAAAATGTTGAATTAAATTAGTGTTGCAAATTCATCAAATAATACCGAAGAAAATCCTGCGACATAAGTACTGTTCATAGATAATACAAATATGTCACTACCTAAAAAATAACACTTTCACACTAAACAGTTTTGAACCAATCATAACTAAACACAACTAAAAAAAACATTAAAAAAAGTAAACCAAACATAACTAAACACAGTTGGATAGGTTATATAGACTCGTCCGAGTCATCTTCTACCACCACGATGTCATCAATCTCTTCCTCACTAAAAGAGTCGTCCGAGTCCTCCACAAATGCTTGATTGGAGTGCATCCAGTCAAGATATTAATCTGTGTAAGGCCTTCGGTAGTCAACCGGGTGGAGGTATTGGGGGAACGGCCTACGTGACTTATCAGAGAACAAAGATCTGAGCGTCGCACACATTTTTTTGTGGAATTCTACAGGTACAACAGTCAATGCACATTGGAAACATTTCTTCTATAACTAGACGATCCTGGTTGAAGCCATACTGCCTGGTAACAAGTGCTGGTATATAGAAGGTGGTTCCATTAAGGGTTGGCAGTAAAACACGACAGGTGCTCCCATTGTTGGCCCAGAACATAGGTTGAATATCCCAGTGAATTACCTTCCACATGATATTGTCAGGGGTAGCAACTCTGAACATGTGATCTTGAAAAGGCAACTACTGTAACTGCCAAACTCATACATAACAGATGTCTAAACAAGCAATGAGGTTGTGAGAGAACCTTATAATCATATCAAGGTGCTACGTTTCAAGCATCCCGACGTTTGTCAGAGATGCCGAACTGGGTATACCAGGCCAAATTAAGAGTGGCAGGATAAAAAATATAAGTCAAATCCATAAAATGTGTTATTAAAAATGTAATGCTGAATTGATTTGTGAACTCATTGGGTTCATGTAAAATAACCCATGTACATATGGAATCCAATACCAATAATTGTCAGGTTATGATACAATGGGGGAGGGCGATTAACTAAGAAACCCGTTTAGGCTTCTACGTAAGGATATCCATTGGGATTCCATGTGCCGCTCAACAATCGAACAATTAAAAAATACCTAAACTGTAACTACATATTATTTCCACTTGTTAGGGCATTGTCCGGTCAAACCCACTAGCGTTGGTATGTCAAGCTAGTTGTCAGTTTTAGGTGTCAAAACTCAATTTTTGATTTAGCCTACTAGAGTTTAGATTTCGTAAATAGGATATAGACAAAGTAGTAGAGACCTTGAAGACGAAGACTGTGAAGACAAAGAAGACATCAATTATTCTTCATCGATAAAAGGTTAGTAGGAGTTATGACTTTATGGATATTCTTCTATTCTACTTTCTCTATTCTTTCGAAATATAGTCGACTACTTTAGTAGTGATAATAACGATTGAGATCGTATTCTTGTGTAACGTGGCCTTGTGTCATGACCAGTGTTTGATCCCACAAATACTGTGAGTACAAGAATGAATGAGATGGATTCGAAGCCGTGTCCATTGCAATAGTTTGCTTGCAAACTGTTAGTTGGATATGGATGAATCTAAAGGAGTACTCTTGAGCAAAGAGTCCGTGGATCACAGCTGAGGACGTACACACGTCTAAGTTCTGACTCAGCCCAGTACATCCAGCGGAATCCAGATTTGACCAAATTTGACCAGCAGACGGTTCCCGAACCGGTTTGTGTACCAGACACTCGGAAAATCTCCTGAGTTCGAGATGGCTATTTTGTTCACGTACCAGTACATGAACCTGACGTGGTCATCTCACTGGTTGTCGAATTTAGTGAATATTCTCTTAGAATTTCACTCTGAGTCAAATTCCAAACTCCTTTATCTCTTAGATGGACTTGTGAATAACAAAATATATTTTGTGTTCCATCTAACGATCCTCAATGAGTCAATAAGCTAAGATTATCTCTGGTCTGTTGGATTTCTATCTTGAAGTGTTTTTGAGTCAACAAAACACTTGGCAGATAACTCTAAAAAGAATTCCAATTGAGATTAATCTCTATTACTTGGTTGGCAAGTTTAGGGTTTCCTTAACTTGTGGTGCAAGTAATTGATTGCTTAATTCCAAAGCAACCTATCTTATTGAGTGCTATAAATAGAGGTGTCTACTGAAAAATACCGCAAGCTTCAAGCATACGTGAAGGTCCTTAGGGAAGGTAGCGTAAACTCTTTTCACTTCGGTGAATGCTTGTTGTGGTATAGTCACCCTCTATAGGTTGCATCTCCTTTGGGAACTCCCTACGACTATAAAGACTTCTCTTGAGAGTTGGGAAGCACAGGTAGGAGATTGAAACCATCCTTGGTTGAAATCGGATTAACCTGTAACCTTGGTAACCTGATCACGTTCTTGTCTATTCTAATGTCCGTCTCTTCTGATATACGGCTATTCAAGAACTGATACGTTACTCAACAAGGTTGGAAAGGTAGCAACGCACGGCTGCACTCGGTGTTGTAAGACCTAGTTGGCTCCAGTTATACAAGTTCCTTAAGTGGTTCTTCGTGTATAACTGAGGTAGATACAAATTGGGCATTGCTTACTTGGTTTGCGTGTCAGCCCCGATTTGTGAAGTAGATTTCCGTATGACCTGGATTTAACAATCCGAAGGAAGTCATCTTGTGTGTGGTAAACTGATAGAGGACAGTTACACCATATGTCTACAGTTTGGTTGAAAAGCCAGTATTGCTGACACAAGCCTTTGACATCGGTCAAAGCAACTCCTAGGCCTGTAACGGACGTCAGCTAGGGGAATCAAGTGCGTGACGATCTGTGGGGGATCCAGAGACGTAAGGAAGGCGACAATAGGCAATTCGCTTGGAGGGCTTGAGTTGGTCTCTGCTACATCCCAGACCGAAGTCTTATACTAGGCTAGTGTTTGTAGTCAGTTTTTACTGGGCGGTGTTCAAACTGGACGAGGTCCCGAGGTTTTTCTGCAAGGAAGTTTCCTCGTTAAAAAAACGTTTGGTGTCTTGTGTGCTTTTACTTTCCGCATTATAACTCTGATTTATAATTAAAGCACCAAGTAGTACGTTATTGCATAACTGTGAAGTTGACTCCAAAGTACTCTTTGTCGAGGTTTAACAACTCCAGTTATAAGTGTGGATATTGATTTTTGAGATCGTCCATACTTCAACCATAAGACTCACGAGCCAAAACGAAAAGTTGGTAGTATTTCGGTACCCCTTCTTTTTCACCACTACATATACTGTACTCAACAAGAGCATGCATATTTCAAGACCCATCACAGACTCATTTCCATATTAGAAGACCCATCACATAATTATTATCGCCTGCGATTATAAACCCGGGGGCATGAGCAGTTGTGAACGTATGACGACCGTCTCTTCTTGCGCACAAACCTAGTCAGAACGGGGGAAGCAGCATCACTGGATTAAAATACAAGGGGGTACCATTAAATGAAAGACTGCTAGCAAAATACTTCACATACATCGGGACATAACTGTTGGTCTCAGTATAACAAAAAAAATATCCAACAAAACATCCATGAAAATTTACAAAAAAATCACAGCTACCAAGGGGGACTAGGGGCTGCGAGCGACACGGAGAGGAGCCGGTTTGGAACAACCTAAGATGTTATTACCCCAACCTTTGCAATTGCTACACTGAACGGTATTTCTAAAAACAAGAGATGACTGTGACTCTATCCTCTTTTCTCCCTTCGGCCGGCCACCAGCTCTTTTCTAAGTGGGAGGTATTACCCAAGGGACAGTGGAATCTAGGGGCCACTCGCGGTACGCTTCCAGAGGCTTGAAGGTGACTTTGTAAGTTCGAATGAAGTTCTCCTTTGAATAGAATTCGTAGACATAATCGTCAGCACTACAGCCCATGAGAGTGATAGCAGAACATGCATGAATACAGGGCAGTCCGGCAGTTTGATACCGCCTGCAAGAGCATGTTTTCAAGTTTAAATCAACAGAAAACAATGCTCCCAGATGTTGTACCTCGTAAAGTTCATGCCCATAAGCAACATGTACACTTGTGTGACCGATCTCTGACTTTGGCAACTTTCTTAGCGGCAGGTCGGGTTATACATCTTTGACGGATTTTGCTCAACTCATATCTCTGAGCAAAATATTGCGCGGCCATCTCCCTTGTCTCTTGAACCAGACCGGCAACCGGAAGGGCCTTAGCAGCACGGAGTGCAGCGTTTGTACTCTCACAAGGATTTGTGGTGAAAATACCCTAGCGGGATAAAGGACAATAGAGCTGAGTCCACTTGTGCAACTCCTTCTTCATCAACCAAGCATAACCCTGGGGACTGACTTTCTGTATCAATTCCATGTGGTAATCAAAAGTCGACTGCAAAGCAGTCGTTGCAGCAATCCAGAGGAAGGGACGAAGAGAATCATCGGGAAATCGTTTGTGAAAGGTTTCCATAAAATGGCGGACACACCAAACATGGTTCACAGTGGGGAGCTCTTGTTTCATGCCATCTTTAAGCCCTGTACCTTTATCAGTGATTATAAGTAGTTCGCCAAGCCGAGAGTACCCCTCCAACACATACTGCCTCAGTAATTTAAAAAACAAGGCGCAATTGCCGGTGTTCTCGTTTTCCACTATGCAATAACCTAGCTGGATGATACGATTATCAGTATCTTGACAGCATGCCACAAGCCAAACACCCTTGTATACACTACGCAGGTGTGTACCATCTACTATGATGACAGGACGTAGATTCTCCCTGAAGGCTTGGATGGCTGGACCAAAAGCCCAGAAGAGACCCATGAAAATTCGAGTCTCAGAATGTTCATATAGATGGTACACGCAGCCTTGTTTGCGCTTTGCCATTTCAGACCCTAGCCTAGGTAATACACTGAAAGATTCTCTCTGACTACCATAAACTGCTTCGACTGCTAATCTGTGAGCACGCTGGGCCTTCCACTTTGATACCCATATATTATATTTGTTGGAAATAAGAATTCTTGTCTGTTTACTTGAAAGGTCGGCTTTCTGTAACACAAACCTCTTTAGCTCTTTGGAAATAAACTTGGAAGAAGCACTATTGTGCCCTAATCCATTGTGCCTTTTCTGAACACCGCATGTGTGTTGGTTGATGTACTGTTTAATACGAAACATCCCTCCGATGCTCTCAGTTCCCACTGGCATCCGGAAAGTGATCGTGTGTTGGATTTGATATGAACTCTCTGGTAGTTTGATACAGGCCTCACACACTCCCTCATACACCTTATGTGGATTTCATCTACAACATCTCTGAGGACCTCTTTGTTAGGAAATACCATTCCTACCGCCAGATCAGTAAATCGGGAGGGTGAAAATCCAAACAAACGTTCGGTGTAACCTAGGCATTCCAAATTATCTGTGCAAACAGCCATCGCAGGACCATCATCGCATTCTATCTCGGGATATTGATGTCGAGTCCGCTTATTACCAGAAAAAGTTGTACACTCATTTAAAGAAGTGACAGAGCTGGGACAAACCGAGTCAACAGTAATATTAGGGGATGGGAAACGACGGTGACAAACAAGATCCCTTGTCGACGAGATAGCGAGATCGACATAGGAGGTTGGATTTTCAGCACGAGGATAGACGGGACCCTCTTGTAAAAGGGGATCAATGATGTGGCTGCCCGCCAAATCAATATTATCCTCCCCCTCACTTTCCTCCTCACTGGCAAACACATAACATATGTAATAAGTGTGTGGCCTACCAAAGAGATGAAAAGTGAAGGGAACCAAATGTTTAACAGCAATAGATAAACTCCTACTGCTGTCCGGCTCCGGAGAAATTAAACCAGGCACCTCATTGCTGAAGTGCTAATCATTGAGTAGTGGCGGCTCACCTTCATCTAAGTCCATGTCAACCTCGCCTGTCAGTATGCTGGCATATGACCTGACAGTAGGACTACCCATCAGTTACCATTTTACTTCCTCCTAAGGGAACCTTTTGGGTTCAAAAAACTACACTAACCGGGAGATGTTTACCTAACCCAGTCCGGAAATTGCTCGAGCGATGCTAATCGGGGTTCTGGGAGGTCATCTAAACCCGCACAATCTAATACATCGGATGAACAATTTATGTCTCCACTAACAACCCTCTCCTTACTCCTATTGCCAGTTCACATAACACATTATAAACCAAATTTATAAATGAAATGTAACTTTTCAAGGGAAATGGGTGGTTACCTTTCGGTTTCCTCGTTATACTGGTTAGGATAAGTACGTTGTAAGGCCAAAATAACATTGGTTTCCAAAGGAGGCATGGGGGTGTACAAGTTCTCTTGTGGTACGTCACCGTGTAACTTGGACAAAATTCCAATGCCAGTACCATAGGGTTTGCGAGACCTATACCGTATTCCATATAAATTCAATCAACCAAAAACAAACATAAAAAAAAAAAGAATAGTATTTTCACACACCCACCTAGCTACCTCCTCCGAAACAACAACGGGTGCAGAAGCGATGTTTCTCCCGTGGCCACCTCAACTGGAGCCAGGTGCGCCGCTGAAACAAACAACATACCATTCCAATTACAAAGGGAGAATGTGCATACAAGGGTTCTTCCCATACACATAACATTACTCACATGTGTAACTTGTATGGCAAATTCATAGTGAAAGATAAACAAGCCTACCTGGGCCTCAAAATATCCCCAGGAAACGTCGGGATATTATCATTTGAACCTTTAAAAGAACAGTGGTTGAAATCTACGGTCTCGCCTTCAACGGTCACCTCATCAACAAAGAACGAAAACGTAGCGGTCAGCTTGTGAAGTTCAGGGCGAACCAATTCAGCAACAATTTGTGAATTCGAAATATCGACAAAACAAAATGCTCCGGTACTGCTAAGGAACACCTTCGAGTAGATTTTTAAACGCCTATTGGGGTTTAGCCCGAACAACTCATGTATCAACTTTGAGAAATCATCAACGGACATGAATTTACTGACTTTCTGGAAAACATTTTTACGTCCGCTGTACTTGGGCTCATTACTGGAGAAATCGCTAATAGTCCCGCCAGACCACAAAATCACATAAATGTCGTCGTCCCCCCCCACCTACAGGTGTTTCAATACAAGTTGTAACAAACAACTCAAAAATAAATGCCAGTAGACGTGTCATCACATTACAGGAGCATACAATAAAGACAACAACAAGTGCGTAGTGGGGACAATCAAAAGGGATGAATGGGCATTGCCAATTTAAATTTCTACTGCATTAGTGATGAAAGTTGATGATATTTTTTTCAAAATAAAAATTAAACAAAATCACTTATATGAAAGTAAAAATGGGGTTCAACATAACAGACTACAACAACCAAGAAAAAGTTGTTTGAGGATGTATGGATTGCAAGTGCTACTGGTAGAAGAGTACAAGAGCATCACTTTCTAAATACACAACCTGTCTGTAATTTCCTTTACAAATCCGTCACAATCAGTTACATGCAAACACAGTCCGGTAAGGGTTAAAATATGTTCCCAGTAAACATACATCGCAAAGGAGGTATAACCCCCTTACTGTTCAAACTCAAATTACAGAATATCACTAACCGAGATAAAAATACATTAGGGTTTCTAGATTAGATTAAAACCATTACCATTCTTTAATTAAAACCATTAAAGATAGAAAAAAAATTCCGAATTAATTAGGGTTTATAGGTGGGATTCAGACTGTAAATCAAACTGAGAATTAAACGGAAATACCTATCGCGTCATCGGAAATCTCCATGTTGTAAGATTGATCCTGCCACTGCAATTCCAGTAAGAGATAGAAATAGACAGTATAGTGAACCAAAGAAGTATCCAGTAACCAGTGAAGTATTTCGGGAGGGAGAGAGGCTTGGGAGGAGCAGGGAAAATTTATGTAAGTAGAGAAGAGAAGAAGAAGAACCATAAAAATGGGAAGAAGATGAGAACCAAAATAATTGATATGGGTCGGGTCAAAATCTAACTAAGGTGATTTAGGTTACTGTAGCTAGGGTTAAGAGGTTGGGTTGAGTTAATTTTGAAATCGGGAATAGTTGACTGGATCGGCCCAAAACTCAGAACAAACATGGACTTGCCTTTTGAAAAGAGTTAACCAGTTAACAGAGATAGTTGTAACAGTGGCACACGGTTGCCGTTTTCTCAAACTTTTTGATTTTCCCTATTTACCACACACATTATTCCGATTTTCCACCTATATTAATTCTTACCCTTACAGTTTCTAAGGGCAACTCCTATGGAGGAAAAAACCATCCATAACTTTGGGATACTCCACATGATGTGGACCAAAAAGGCACACTATGAGTGAAATTATCATCCACAAATTTGTTTGTCCAGAAGGATCCCTTCAAATTTGAGGTGGTGGCTGTGAATTATCCATCCGGACTTACGATGATCGGATGCCATTTTTTTCTAATTGTTTTCTCTCATCCGGTCACGGATGTAATATTGTGTTGTTTTCTTGAATTGTTTAGATCCATTTAAGTCAAAAGTGACAACTGTCATTTTTTTCCTTTCACTTCATCCAATCATGGGATGATCGGAAGGATCATCATTTTCACTTTCCCATGGTGGGTTTTACCTCCACTCAATGTCGTGGATGCTCCTAGAGTTATACCATAGGAGTTGGCCTAATACTCCCTAAATACCACCTCCTTTGACCTATTATTCACTCCCTAAAACTCCTTCCATCGCCACCCCATGGTTTTTCTTTTCTCCACCGCCACTCTTCTACATTTTACAGCTTATTCTTTGGGAATCAGTCACTTGCTTAGAAGTAAAACTTTAATTTTACATCTCATCTCACTATTAAAAAAGTTTTTTTTTTTTTTTTTTTTGTTGGTAGCAGATCCCCTAAATTACTAATATACCTCTTATGAAATTTAAGTTACCCTTTCATATCCGTCAAGTCTCTAAAATTGTAACGAAAATAAGAGAGAGAAAATAAATCCCCACCATGGTGTATGAAGTTTTTGGCACTGAAGATCCGATGCGAATGGTTTTGCTTAACCTATAAAATAAGAAAATTTAGTTGACATACTATCAAAAGAATGTCTTCACAAGAAGCTACAACCATGTATGAAATTATCCAAATTTTCATTGGAAATGCTCCAAGTCTGAGTCCTTAGTTGTATAAAACTTATGGGGTTTTGGGTATAATGGTGGATCATTCAAGAAAATAAAGATGAAAAAATGTTGGAAATTTGAATAGAAATTAAGTTTAACTTAGTTACAACCATTGTGTGAAGGGTTGTGTCTATTCATAAAATCCTTTCACTTAGAATTTGAATCATTGTATC
>JAJJMA010200246.1:0-19680 GCA_023529015.1 Papaver nudicaule | reverse complement strand
ATACAGATCGTAAATATTCATTCACCAGCAAAAATGTGACATATGAGTTTATATGGGACAAACCACAAACCATAAAGCATACTATAAACACTAGTTAATACAAGTTCAAGTTCATAAGCTATTCTAGTTCAGACAATATAGAGAGTTGGGATCAAGAACACACCTGTTCAATGTTAGTGTAAGTGCCTTCCTCGGGAGTGTCAGAGATTGTATATGCTAATAAATGGTGAAAGCGCCCACGTGTCTGATATAGATTATCCCTCACATCTCAAAGAATAACACATGACAAGGTTCAGTGGGAGGAACTTGTTTCCAGAATTCTGCATCCAGAAAAAGTTACGAATCAGTAAAGCTCCTCAGACCGGGTTTTTAAACGACAGATGCAAGTACGTGGATGCGCCACTTATACGTGGCAGGTAGATAAAGACCCAAGATTTTGGTGATGTGCTTGTCCAGATTAAAGATATATACAGTATAACAACATCTAAGGAACATGACCAGATAAAATTGTTGTTCTTTAAGCATATGCATTGTAGAGCCGTAAAAATGTTGTGGTATATTTAAAACATGTCCCATTAATCAACAACCCATGAGAGAAAAATGGAAACTAAAAAGACAACTTACAATTCTTCAAGTTGCTTTAGCTTCGAAGGAAAATTTCCCCGATAAATCAATGAATAAAGGGTGATTACTGAAGTTTTTCCTTAGTTACAAAATTCCCATTAAAATCCCTGCAGGAAAATAACAAGACGAAAGATTTCAATTAATAATAAACAAACAAACCCATAACAGATTCCAGTATGACAACAATAACAGCAACAACAAAAAACCAAAGGCACATCATCTGTCCCTTTTTCAGATCTTCAATAGAAGAAGTATATCCTTGTTTAAATTTAGAGACTTCTACTACTGGCTTCATCTTCTTAGCCTTAATTTCTTCATCTTCTGACTTCCACTCTGAAGTTTCACTCCTATTCAAATTTGATTGGTCATCAATGCCAGGCACCTCAACACTTACCTCATGAGCTTGGTCATCTTTGGAAGTCTCAATTGTCACCTCATCAGAGGCTCTACCAGCACCAAAATCATTTTTTTTCTATTTCCTTGTTAGGGCTTGAATCCCTATTTAAAACATGATTCACTAGTTCTCCATCTTCAAAAAGAACATCAAAAGGATTCAAATGACTTACTTCAACTGATTTTGAGGTTCCAACCTTCTTGCTTGATTTCTTATTCTTCTTTGCATAGGTCCAAAGAAGCTCTGGTTGTTGTGTACTACCTGCAGTCATCTCCTCTTTTGAGAGAAAATTAGATTCACTCTCTTGCACTAAAGATACATGGTTCCCTGCTAGCAAGTTAGCTTCACTCTCCTTCACCAAAGGGACATGGTCCTCCACTGGTATTTATTTTTCTATCATTGTTGCATTGACCTGAGGAGGCTCACTGATCTTCTCACTCTCTTCTGCAGCTGCATCAACATTTAAGCTCTTGGGTACCCATTTCTTCTTATATTTAGGTGCAGAATTGGATCTACACTTGCCAATGGAATGTCCAAAACTTCTACAGTGAGAACAATAAGATGGTTTCCATGGATATTCAGCTCTCACAACATATTTCTTGTCTTCAATTTGAAAAGGAAGCTCGGAAGGAAACGTACAGTTAGAATCGACCTTCACACAAACCCTGGCATAGGCCATTCTAGTCTTCAAAGCCGTTGGAGCATCAGTCATGATGGGTTTTCCTACCAGACTTGATATTCTTGAGAAGCCAAGAGCATTCCAAAGATGAAGAGGTACATCCCTAAGAGCAAGGGCTATGGGACTTTCAAAATGAAAGAGTAACTCTTTCAAAATGAAAGAGTGTGATCAAATGAGCAAATTTGCTTCTACTATGGGTAGAGAATGGACCACTTTCCTCCACTTTTTCCCCAAAATCTATCAGGTACTCTTTCAGATGAAAGAGTGGGTGAAAGTGTAACGTCACAAGATTAGCCGTTCCATAAAGATTTACGCAAAACAGCAAAAGTTTGGCCGTTTGTAGAGAAAACATAGAGGAGCGGCTAAAGATTAGCCGCTCCATGGAGAATTTTTTTAAAACGGAAAAACTTGGTAGCCGTTTGGAAATGAAAAGTTAATAGAGCGGCTAAAGATTAGCCGCTCTTGTGATGTTTTTCAAAAGTCAGTAGGAATCATGTAATCAAGGAATTGTACAGTAACAATATTAGTTGCAATCATGTCGACTAACCCCTATATTTGAATTCACACAATATCAGTAGCAAATCAGTAACAATCTATGTATAAAGATTAACTGTATAATCTATAAAATCAAAATATTGTAGAAAAATTACATTATCAATCAAGGGTCAGGGCAAAATTAGGCAAAACGAATCAAGGGTTTCTGATTTAACTTGAACATACATAACCTTGAAAACCCAATCAAGGGTTTATTATTGTTAAACACACAATCCAAATACCTGATTCAAGGGGAAGAAGAACGACGAGCGTGAAAAGAAGAAAAATCTTCTTTCGCAGAGCAGGAAGAAGAACGAGGAGAGGGGGGGAAAGAAAAGCCTGTATGTGTTTTTGGTGAAAAACTCATAGGAACGGCTAAACATTAGCCGTTCCATAAATAAAAAAATTAAAAAATTTAAGCGGCTAAACTTTAGCCGTTTCTTGTGTATTTTTTTCTAGAAGCATCAAATCATTAGCCGCTTAGACCCTTATTTTTTGCTCCCATGGCCAGTTTTCCCCACTTTCACGTAGTTTCTCTTTCAAAATGAAAGTGCAAAAACACTCTACCCATAGCCCTTGCTCTAAGAGCATCTCCAACAGTGGGTCGAAAAATTTATACGTGGAGGTCTTATTTAGACCTTTATTTTGAAGGTTCTATGTAGATTAACCTTAATACCCTGTTTGGATACAGAAGTACTTATGACTTCTGCTTCTCCAGAAGCAGAAGTCAATTTCAGAAGTCAGAAGCAAAAAAAAATTGCTTCAGAAAAAGTTAACTTTTCTGCTTCCAGAAGTCATTTTGAAATTGTGTTGCCAAACTAACTTCTGACTTTTTTGCTTCCAGAAGTCGAAAAGTTACTTCTGAGGGTGTATCCAAACAGACTATAAAACCAGTAAAGCATCTCCAACAGTGTATGTTTAACCTTTGAGATATTTTATGTGGATAAGATCTAAACCGTTTAACAATTATTAAAAGAAAATAAATAAAATGGAGGGTCTTCCCGAAAGTCTAGTTACGACTTTCTCTAACACCTTTTCAAGTCCATGTCATCACTCCTAAACTCTAGGACCCCACTTATTGGAGATTGATTTTCACAAATATTGAGTCTTATAGATCTTATGTGGCAATAAAAATTAAGACTTCCACCCTCTATTGGAGATGCTTTAAGTATCATCCAAATAGGGACTGACCTGATAGTGCCAATCTGCTGCTCAATGAATGGAGTCCAAGGACGAATAAGGACCCGGGTGAGTGTAAATGACTCCTGAATCACTTTTAACCAGGGGCCCAGACTCCTGAGTCACTCACCAATCTGCCCACCACCACCATAAACCGTATCCTGTACTAAACCCGGAACCCGGGTGTGTGTAAATGACTCCATCTTCCATCTTCCAGATCCAACAATAGTGAATGAGAAAGAAAAGTGTTGTACTTCCTTCTGCTCAAAGGAAAAAACACCATTAAAAAACACCTTTCTCTCCACACGATCTGATCCAAATCCCTGGATTTCAAATTCCATTCCTCGTTTATCAGATCAAGCTTCTCACTCACGATTCTTCACTGTACCTTCTCCTTCAAATCCCAGGATTTAAATTCATTACACATTGATGATTCCAAGTTTGTGAAAACAAAGAAATGGATTCTTCTTCCCAATCGGGAGGAGGAGGAAGATACGAAAACCTCCGTATCACTCGAACAACTTCAGCAGCTTCGTCTACTAAATCCGATCCAAACACACCGAAAATCACACCATCACCATCAGCATCATCATCATACGGTGGCAGCGGAAGTCAGAATCTGTCTTCAATTCTAAACAATCCACGCAAATCAACTTCCGCTTACGGATCTGATTCTTCTTCTTTGTTTACTGGTTGGTTTTCTTCTTCCACTAGCTCTTCCATTGATTTCTCATCCACACCGTTAGTACTTAAACAACAACCAGGTTCTGAAGTTACCAAATCAGATTTCAAATCTTATTTGAATGGTATTAACGAACCGTATGGTAGATTCGAGGATATTCGGAATCACTCGAACAAAGAAAATCTAGAAATCGAAGAGAAATTAGAAAGAGAAGAGGAAATTGATGACAAGTTAGGGTTTAGTAGTAATGTTGTTGGACAAGGTGAAGCGTTAGTGAATTGTTTAAGAGAGGTACCGTCATTGTATTTTAAAGAAGATTTTGCATTAGAAGAGGGATCGACGTTCCAAGTTGCGTGTCCTTTTAAGACGATACCGGAGAATATAGATTTACAAGAGAAGTTGTCACATTATTTGGATACGGTCGAGTTGCATTTAGTGAAAGAGATATCGTTACGGTCGAACTCGTTTTTCGAAGCTCAAGGACAGTTGTTTGGTTTGAATGTGGAGATTGTGGAAGCGTGTGGACGGATCCGGGAGTTGAAAGAGACGATTAGGCTTTTGAATAAGGAGTTGGTTGAACCTGCTAAACAGATTCAAGATTTGAATTCGACGAGGATTAATTTGATTGCGCTGCAGCAGAAACTTACGCTCATTTTGTATGTTAATCAGGCGCTGTCGGCTTTGAAATTGGTACGTTTCTTTTTGTTTCCCAACACTGTCTGTTTTTAGTTGAATTGAATTGTTGTTGTGAAATAGAATTAGTCCAGCGAAAAAATGTTTAAACAGTCTAATGTAGCACGATGGAGTGAGTGACTTAGTGAACAATGTGCAGTATTGTGAGACATGTTCCAAGTTGATTACCTGTTTTGAGTAACAATTAGGCGGCACAAGATGTTAAACAGTGAAATGTAGCATGTTGGGTGATATAGTGAACAATGTATGTTCTAAGGTTAAGGACTGATAGTTATATAAATATCTAGAGTATATTACTTTCTTGTGTAACTTGTAATTGTATCCCATGGTTTTGTGTTGAGAACATGCAGCTTAGTGCTAGTATTTAGATTAAAACGATCTGCCATGGCCACTCAGTTTATCGTACCGTGTTAATGGTCCTAGGAACAATGTGGTTATTGTTGTTCTTAGCGTAGGAAAAAAACCGAGCCTTGCACTTATATTTCTCTTATTGTTCGTAGACTTTGGATGCCATGGGAAATTTGTGCTGATGGAGTCACTATGTATCTGTCTAGAAAACTACTCATAATTAAACTCTAGTTTTCTTGTTGGTTAGTAATAATGAGGAATCGTTGTCGGGAAGTGCATAAACTTCAGCACCATTGCTTACGAAGAGTCTAATGTTCAAGACATTCTGAACCGTTTGCCTCATTGTTGAAACCAACACACTACACGACCTACTCTATTCCCTCTAGGTGACTTCCCTAGCTATGTGGCGGCACTCCTTTACCTCTGTGCAAACATCAGATTATGAGCGTAAACTGGTACTCGATGTTAAATGCCAAACCTGTACAAAGAGCAACTATTGATGAAGCAGAGTCTAAGTAGTGAAGCTAGTTCTCTGTTTTCAAAATCTATTAAACAAAAGCCGAGACGAGGCCCTGGGAACAACTTCGTGGATACTTCTTAAAGCTTCTGTCAAATCCTTCATCTTTTCATACATCTTTTTTTTTTCTTTTTTCCAAACACTTCTTAGACTAGAGTAGAAAGCATTGTGTAAGTACTCTTAACATTGCAAAATGATCTAATGTGTTTTAAGATGTTAGAGGCTTGCAATATTTTGAATTATCCTTGTAAAGGTTGTCTGAGATTGTCTTACTGTGTTCATGTTCTTATAATACATGGTGTAGTTTTGTTCTCTTGGTGCTAAGCGAGTTGCTCCCAATGTAGAGTACTGGTACTAGTATCAGTTGTCTAGCATGCTTGTTTTTGAATAGAAAACTAAACTACAATCTTTATACCATGTGTCTGAGCATTTTTTTTATGTCTTTTACAGCTAGTTGCAGCAGCAGATTGTGCAGGAGCTTTGGATGTAACAGATGACTTGCGGAATTTACTGGTAATTTAACTCAATAGTCAAACATGAGATAAATGTCCCAAGTAAAAACATGGTTATAGCAAGTGCATGTTCTAGATCCTCTTTTTTTATTTTCTTCTCGATTTATCTTATTTCGATTTTCTTCATCTATGTCAGGATACTGATGAGCTTGCTGGTCTCCATTGCTTCCGTCATCTGCGTGATCAGTTAGCAACATCTATCCAGGATATAAACCGGTACGTTTACTGAATCTCAATGGAGTCACTGTCATATCCAAAATCTGGTTGCTCTTACTTTTGATTGTTGAGTGACAGAATGCAATTTGGTTATACTTATTTGTGTTTCTAGTTCAGTAGAGGGACTGATCCAGTCCAAATATTTTTGGAGTGCTCTTGTGGATACATTGGTGTAGTTAATATTGGTTATGTACCAATTTCTATCAATTTCTATTTGGGTTGACTATTGGAACTGAAATGTCCTGCGGAAGTGCATATAAAATAAGGAGAATTTTTGAAAACTGAAATCTAGTGTTTATTGTAGTATGTAAGTTTGTCATAATTGGTTGTTAATTAGACGGTTGCTTCTTTTATCATTTCTTCATCACCCTGCTTATTCTGTTATTTATATTATTTAACTCTCTTCTTTGATTAGCCTAGAGCTGCCTGTTTGTTTTGTTACGTGTGTATTTTTCTCCCAATATTATGTATCAAGTACCAAAACCCAGTTGCCAGCTTACTGTTATACTATTATATATCATTTCCCAATGTTCTTGTCTATCGGATTATTTTATCTCTTGCTTTTGTTGAAAGTAGGGACTGCATAATCTGTCTAGCTTGTAACTTGTGAAATTCATTCTTGTAGCATTCTTTCAGCAGAGTTCTTGCGTGCTTCCATATACGATGTCAAAGATGGGGGGTCTATTATTTTGGCTATAATAAAAACAGGGAATGCTAGCCATACTAATGGAAAAGATGATGATGTAAGTTTAAAGAATTTATCTTCATGTTTTGAACATAATGTTGCCCTTCTTTGGCTTGATTATTGTTGTGTCATTTATCTCCTTTGACTCAGAGTCAGCATTTTACCTGTTCTCCTTTCTCTGCCAAACATTTCATGTGGAGGGTGTAAGACTGAAAAGAACACCACTACCCTGAAATTGTACTTTGGGAAGACTTAGTACTGATACATGAAGACTATTTTAAAGGAAAATAAAATACACTCGTGCTACATTGTTATTCAGGAGCTGGCTCTTGCTGACAATCCTGTTAGGTTTTTTAGTTTTATAAATGAAATATAAATAAATAAATAATATTTACTTTTAATTGTTTATTAGACTAGTCCCAGTGCAAGTAGTTTTTTTTTTCTTCCTGTAATCAAAATTAAAATGATAATATCAACATGCTTGATTAACTTATAGTTACGGTTTGAGATAACCGATGAAGTTAAGATTTTTCTCCTAGTCAATGGTATATATGTTTAATTGTTGGCTTGATCATTTTCTTGTACCTTAAAGAATAAAAAGTGTTGTGCAATGGTAATTTTTCTAATTGAAGCTTACGTGGCTGCAGTTTAAGATGGATGAAGAAGAAATGTTTAACTTTCGTGATCGTCTTCTACCCTTTATCATTGGATTGCTCAGAACTGTGAGTCCTTCTCTGTATATTTTTTTTACTTAATTTTGTGTTCAACTGTACTTGCATTTGCAAGTTCAATATTTTCCAGAACACTGCTTTCTTAATCTTGATTTGTGGTTGGACTGTAATGAACGTATGTTAAGATTAGAGTGGAGACCAGTGGTGTCAGAGATGTAATAGTTGTTCCGAAAGCACTGTTTCATATCTTACTGTTTTGGTGTTACTTTCTGATTTGACTAATCATTCCTTAGTGTACAAAACTCCGCATATTCGATTGAATAGGAAGATTAAGTAATGTATTTTAGACTCCAAAAAGACCTGCTTTATCTCTACGTGTGGGCTTTCCTCTCGAAATTCTTTACATTTGTCATACTTTTTGTATACCTGGATTTAAAGATTATTTTTTTATATTCTTAGAATCTATTTGCCATGCATTTGTTCAGAAAGAACTCCCATCTGAGATAAGGAACTACCGCGAGGCACTGACTGCCAACATGAAAACAGCAATTAAGACGACAGTTGCGGAGTTGCTTCCTCTTTTGGTTGCCCAACCCATGGAGTCTGGTATGATGACGGGAGATCGGACACCTGACACTGATGGTAATTTATGGACCACTGTTGCTTTGATTACACACTGCGAATGTGCTGCTCAACTCCGTACGCTAGGGAGCTGAAATAAAATAATCTGCCATTTTATTTACTGCTTATGTTTTGGCTCAGTTGGAGGCGCGTCACTCGCAGGCAAGTTGCGTAGCCTTGCATCTGAAAGCTTCATTCGTCTTTTGGATGCTATTTTCAGGGTTGTACAGGTAAGGTAATGCTTGACTCCTTTTTTTGGACATTGAAATTGCTCATTTTTTCCTATGTTATTTCTTTTGGTTTAGTATTGGTACCTTATTGGACACTGACCACTTCGGAAAATTCTGTTGAATGAAATTTATAAAGTCTATTTAGCTCATTGCAATTTCTTGCTCCACAAGGCTGAGGGTGATTATCCAGAAGGCTGTTGATCTAAGTTTTTGTTTACACAAAAAGATTCAAGTACAGATTTAACTTGTTTTGTGTTTGTCTGATCCATAGACATAGTTTTGAATACATGAAATATCACAGTTGAATATGCTAGAAATTCATGTCCTTGAACTTAAATCACCATAACTTTGTTCTGATCATGGATATTATCTTACCTTATACTGAATTAGAATTAAACCCTGCGTGTTTTACAGCTATGATGAACCACAATAATGATCAAGTAAAATAGATTGTACACTTGGAGACAGAGTTCTGTAGCACTCTTTGTGAGATAACATCAAAACTTTATGCAACTATGGAGAAGTGTCACTATCACATTTATGACTTGCGCTTCTACTTATTTTTGTCATGCTTAGATTGATAGAGAATATCAGAAGATTTTTTTTATGTGAGAGGGTAGAAGAGAGTCCTTATAGCCATGTTTTGTCCTACCTTCCGCCATGAGTTGGAGAGACACCTCACTAGGTGGTAGAATATCTCATAAGCAGATAACATTAACCATGATTTGATCTGGATTATCACCAATCCGGCTTAACTTAAGTTAATAACATTAACCAATCATGATTTGTTGCTCAACAATGAAAACAACAGAAGGATAAACCACTGTTTCTTAGGAGCAAAACAAAGTTAAAACTTAAAAGAACAACAAAACAAGATATTAAAAATAAAAATGAAAAAGAAAAAAGGAACTGAAAGCACATGTAGCAAACGTGGTACTGCTGTAACCTCAGAGTTCATATAACTTTAGTCGTATACTTTACTAACTGCGTAGTATGATGTAATGTAATTTCTCTTTTTTAGTGAATGCAGGTACATTTAGTACGGGCAGCTGAAGTTAAAAAGGCTGTTGAGTGGATCATGTCGAACCTGGATAGTTGCTATGCTACTGATTCTGTTTCAGCAGCAAATGCGGAAGCAGGTCAAGAACTCTCACCTTATTCGCTTCAGAAGAATGCTATTAAGAGCCCAACTGCATCAGGAAAAGGACACGACATCTCAAGTCCAAATATGTCAAGAAATCTACGGTAACCATTTATTGCTTCAAATTAATAGCCTCATCCCTAAAACAATTGGAATTTTCCTGTATTGTAACTTTTCAACCATCAGCAGTCTCTTTCCCTCTCTGTTTTCCGTCACTCAAAGATGGCTGAAGTTCACGTACATCCATATGTTTTTAAATTTTTTTACTTGTATGCCTCTCAAATTTCTTTGTTGCTTGTTATTGGTTAGGATTTTTTTTTTGTTATCCATCTAAGGAAACTGGTAGTGCTTAGTGGAGTAATTTGGTCTGTGGGGGTTAACTATGACCGTCTTTCCGAGTCAGTTTTTGACATACCTAAGCACAGTTGGCTCCCACAAACTCTGTGAAGTGTAAATTGAGGTCTCCAGTTGAAGTATTTTTTTTGTGGCTACCTGGGTTATTACTTGCTTGTTCATTCTGAACTTTAGTGTCTCCTATTTGGTGGGTGGTTGTTTGGTATAAAGTTAAAAATTCGTGACATTGGACTTTAATTTGAGGAACTATTGTCATTTACAGTGCTGAAGTGCTGCGGGAAAACGCCGAAGCTGTGTTTGCAGCTTGTGATGCGGCTCATGGAAGATGGGCTAAGCTCCTTGGTGTTCGTGCTCTTCTACACCCTAAATTAAGATTGCAAGAGTTCTTGAGCATCTACAACATCACTCAGGATTTTATAACAGCTACAGAGAAGGTAATACTTGTTCACAAGAAAAGACCAATTTCGTTCATAATTGTTTTTGTATTTAATATCTGTTGATATGAACAGGTTGGTGGTAGATTGGGCTACAGCATTAGGGGAACACTGCAGTCTCAGTCGAAAGCCTTTGTTTCCTACCAACATGACTCTCGGGTTAGTCAGCTGCTTATAATGCTTAAGTTTATTTACAGTTATTTTTGGAGTTCACTTGTTGCTTATACTTCTCGATTTGTTTCTACAGATGGCAAAGATCAAGGCAGTTCTTGACCAAGAAACTTGGACCTCTGTGGACGTGCCAGATGAATTTCAGGCCATTGTCAAGTCATTTCTATCCTCTGAAACGTTAACTAATGGCAGTCAAGCTGAAGCTCTTGGTAGCACCGATATTTCTTCAAAAGCTGATGGTTCACCTGTGGAAGATGTGGCACTACCATCTCAGCTTATTGGGCAGTCCAATGAAACCTCTGCTGATAACACAGGACCAATTAAATCACCCGTTTCAACAGGGGGAAATGTTGATGGTAATAACAACACAAAGGAAAGTGTGAAATCCACAACTCAAACCCTCACCTATGGTGCCGATGGCTATCACATGGTGAACAGGTTAGTTTATTTTTTCTGCCCTAGACAGCCTCTTCTAGTTTTCATTAGGTGTCTTTTTACAACTAGGCAGCAAACTGTTTTGAACCATGTCCCGGAGGATCTTTCTTCTGCAAAGCTTTTATGGGATAATGCTATGATTTTTATTTATGAAAATTAAATATAAAATAAAATTGTCTTTATATTCGTCCTTATTAAGGCAGTCATGTAGAACCTATAAAAAGTGTGACGTCTTTCATCCTTATACCGGACAAGATCGTATTCTCAGGAAAACTAACTTTGATGGTTGTTTGGTTTCTTCTCTTTCAGTGGTTTAATTCTTCTGAAGATGTTGTCTGAATACGTTCAAATGAATAACTATTTGCCAGCACTGTCGTTTGAAATTGTCCAACGTGTTGTGGAACTTTTAAAGTTTTTCAACACAAGGACTTGCCAGCTTGTTTTAGGAGCTGGTGCCATGCAGGTATAGTTGGTTGTTACATACTGTTTATGTTGCTTCTACTGAAAATGATGTATCTTGCTACATATAATTAAAATAAGTGACTTTGGTTGTTCACTTGTTTGCATACAGTTCAATATGCTTCGGTTTTAGGTATTTATAAGGGGTTCTCATGGTTGTGTTAATTTGCATGCAGGTGTCAGGGTTGAAATCAATTACAGCTAAACACTTGGCTCTAGCTAGTCAAGTTATCAGTTTTATGCATGCTATTATTCCTGGTAAGTTTATTATATTGTCATCTAACAACATAACCATAATATACTTGATGATAAAACCATTATTAAATGGTACCCATGGTTCCACACTGACACTGTTCTCTGTGTGTGGAATGAAGAAATCAGAACTGTTCTTTTTTTGAGAGTACCGGAGTCTTGCAAGGCAACACTAACGTCTGAGATTGGTCGAGTAGCTCAGGTATATTTGTTCTCATCTACGTTATTATCTTTGTAAAACCATATTTTCATTGCAAGGAACTGCTAAGTTTATTTTTTATAGCCCAAAATCGGACATACCGTGTTCCTCACTACCTGATGTTGAGTCGATACTCACTTAATATTTTTTTCAAGGGACAGCTTATATTGCTGAGTTTTGTAGACATAAACAAGGATACAAAATCTGTAGTTCACCAGCAATGTGTGATCTTACAAATTTTGTTTCTTTTAAATATCATGTAATTTCAGGATTATAAGGTACACCGAGATGAGATTCATTCAAAGCTAGTTCAAATAATGCGAGAAAGATTGTTGGTACATCTCAGAGGGTTGCCCCAAATCGTTGAGAGTTGGAATAGGCCAGAGGATAATGATTCACAGCCTAGTCAGTTTGTGCGATCCCTTACCAAGGTGGAATGATACTATTTATTCTTGGCATGATGATGTACCAAGTATGAAATTCTAAATTAGTTAACAAAAACTTTTCTGTTTCACTTTCAGGAAGTCGGGTTTTTTCAACGTATCTTGTCTAGAACTCTGCATGAACATGATGTTCAAGCTATTTTTGGGTTAGACCGCTTGCTAAAATATACTTGTTTTCTTAACAAGTTCTCCCACTTTACTCTTAGTGTTATATCTAACAAACATATTCACTACGCAGGCAAGTGGTTCAGATTTTCCACACACAAATTTCAGAAGCATTTTCTGGTCTGGAGATTACCACTCCCCAAGCAAAGAACAGGTACCTCTTCAACACGATCAGTTTTCATTGCCCTTAGTGCCTTTCTAACTTAATACGAAATCAAAATTGCTAAAATTAGATATTCTCTATGCATATTGGTTTTAATTACAATTTTCACAAGCAGATTGCGGCGGGACGTTCAACAAGTTCTCGGATGCATCCGTTCTTTGCCTACTGACAATACCTTTGACAAAGATGGTGTGCGGAACTCAGGGAAACTTGATGAGTTTTTGTTGCAAAAATTCGGAGCTGAGAATAGTCAATGATCATTTATGTAAAGTAGCAAAACTATTACTCCTATTTTAGAGACTAACAAAAAATTCAACGGAAACAGTTTCCAGAGATCCCAAAAACCAACTCTTTTTGCTGGTGCACTGGAATTGTACAATTAGATGAAGGTACTGTTTTCTCTACTCTGGCTCATTGCTGCAAAACAATGTTATACTAAACTTTTTATAAAAGTCGTTATGCCTTAGCATGTAGATTGTACTTATTGTTAGAAACTGAATGCAGGGCTCTCCGGTGGATAATTGGAGATAACTTCTTGAAGTTTCCTTTATTATGGTTGAAAGATTGAACCTGGATTTCTTTGGTAGGCATGTTTTTACCCTTCTACTACTAAATTCCCCGTTCTTAAAGAAACTATACTAAAATTCCCCACTTAATTTTTTTTCCCCATGATTGAAGGCTTACATCAGAATAGATTGGTGATTTTGAGTCGACTTGAACACCAATTAGTTTTTTTTTTTTTTTTTCATTTTTCTTTTCCTTGTTTATTTCTCGCGAGGGATACTATACAAGTGTATAATTGAGAAATTGTGTCTGTGTAAGTTTTGCTTTCTTAAATAAACTTCATCACTTTTCTTATATTTAACCTGTATAAAACAAGGGTCAAGATCAGGTGGTACCAAAGTAGTTTAAACCGCTCTTCGGATTCTACTAAGCCAGGAGCGATGCCAAAACTCGGCTAGCATTCGGCTAGGCTCATTTAGTGATTTAGAATCGCTCTAATAATATATGCTGTGGTTAACATTAGTTTTGCTCGTAACGGGAAAATAGAGAATGTGCCCCAAAATCGAGCAGCAATTTGGGATCTGCCCTAATATCTGTCCAACTTTCCAGTCAACCATGCTACTTAAGCAAAATGGTGCTATTAAGCTGTATAAATTTGGTAACTCGTCGCATTTCTCACAAATGGGCTGAACCAGTGAAAATGGGCCTTTATTAAAATACCCATGAACCAATTCTTTTATTTTTTTCCTCCCTCGCAATAAAAATTCAAATTTCATTCCTTTTTCCCTAGTCCTCTAAAAACTGATTATGATATGCAGAAAAATCTCCCCATTGGTAACTCAATCATCAACCAACCGTGAAATTTTCTTGAATTTAATTTCGAATTCTTCAACCGCTGAACATCTTAATCAAACCCATACTCAAATCATTCGCAATGGTTTCAGTGATGACCTTATCACCATAACAAAACTGACTCAAAAACTCATAAGCTTGAATTTAATCGATCAAGCTTATAATCTCTTCTCTTCATTTCCCAAACCAGACATCTTCCTCTTTAATGTAATTCTTCGTCATCATTCTTCTTGTTTCCCTCTCTACTCCCACCTTCGCAACAAAACCTCTCTTAAACCAGATAATTTCACTTACGCATTCATAATATCGTCGTCGTCTCGTCTGGTGTCTCCTAAAATTGGTTACTGGATTCACTGTCACTCCATAATCGATGGGTTTCAATCAGATTCTTTCGTGGGTTCTTCTGTTACTGATTTCTATCTAAAATTCAATCAAATTCAGAATGCACAGAAAGCGTTTGATAAAATTACTGACCCAGATACCGTTTCCTGGAACACTTTGATATCTGGGTTAGTTAGGAATGGTTGTTTTAGTGATTCCGTTAGAGTTTTTCAGGATATGCATTCGAGTGGTACTGCCCGTTTCGAGTCGAGTACGTTAGCTGCTGTACTTCCTGCAGCAGCTGAATTGCAAGACATGAGAACTGGGATGTATGTGCATTGTATCGCGATAAAGACTGGGTTTATTGCACATGTGTACGTTCTAACTGGTTTAATCTCGTTGTATTCTAAATGTGGGGATGTTTTAACTGCTGAGTTCGTGTTTGAACAGATCGATGAACCTGATTTGGTTTCTTCGAACGCTATGATCTCTGGGTACTCTTGTAACGGTGAGGTTCTGTTGTCAGTGAAGTTATTCAAGGACTTGGTTGGTTCTGGATTTGAAGTTGATTCTTGTACAATTGTGGGTTTGATTCCTGTGTGCTCTCCAGTTGGGCATCTTTGTTTATCTAACTCCATTCATGGATTCTCTATCAAGTTTGGAGTCAGTTCAAATTCTTCGGTTTCTACCGCTTTAATTACTGTATACAGTAGACTAAATGAGATTGGATCCGCAAGGAAACTTTTCGACGAAGCTCCAAATAAAAGCTTGGCATCTTGGAATGCAATGATATCTGGGTACACTCAAAATGGTTTTGCAGATTTCGCCATTGATCTTTTCAAACAGATGCAGGTATTGGAAATTCGGCCCAATCAAGTAACACTGACCAGTATTCTCTCTGCCTGTGCTCAACTTGGAGCGCTTACTCTCGGAAAATGGGTTCATGAGTTAGTAACTAAAGAAGAATTTCAGTCCAATGCATATGTTTCGACCGCCTTGATTGACATGTATGCAAAATGTGGGAGTATAGATGAGGCGAACAGCTTATTCGAAAACATGCAGGAAAAGAATGTGGTTTCTTGGAACGCCATGATTTCTGGTTATGGCCTCCATGGAAAAGGCCATAAAGCATTGGAGCTTTTCACGGCGATGCTAAAAACTGGTATTTCTCCTACCGGAGTGACATTCCTTTCACTTCTGTACTCTTGCAGTCATTCCGGTTTGGTAAATGAAGGAGATAGAGTGTTCAGAGCGATGAAAACAGATCACGGTATCGAGCCAGGACAAGAGCATTATGCTTGTATGGTAGACCTCCATGGAAGAGCTGGGAATCTAGAACAGGCCCTAGAATTTATAAAGCAAATGCCTGTTGAACCAGGTCCAGGTGTCTGGGGGGCTTTATTAGGTGCTTGTATGACTCATAAAAATAAAACCATTGCTAAAATTGCTTCTGATAAGCTGTTTGAATTGGATCCAGAAAATATTGAGCATTTTGTTCTTCTCTCCAATATATACTCAACTGGTCAAAGCTACCAAGAAGCTGCAAAAGTACGAGAGATCGCAAGAAATAAAAGCTTAACAAAGATACCAGGTTGCACAGTAATTGAGGTTGGTGGCGCGGTACATGTTTTTACGTCAGGTGACAGATCTCACACGCATTGGCAGGAAATATATGCAAAATTAGAGGAGTTAACGTCGAAAATAAGGGAACTAGGATTCCAGGCTGAGACTGATATAGCATTTACATGATGTTGAAGAGGAAGAGAGAAAATATGGCCGGCCGTGCACAGTGGGGTGACCATGGTAGACGCAAAGCGTGAAATGCAAGCGCATGCAAGAGGTAAGGGTCTAGCTTAAATCTGCATTGTGTACCCCCAAATGATTACGAAAAAAGAGTAAAACTCTCATTACATTGATCTAAAATCTAATATTTATTTACTACTTACTAGAGCCAGATTACAATTGCAAGCTCCAAATCCCTGAGAAAAAAAAAGAGAGGCAGTGCATACTTAGAAATCTAAAACCCTGCATATAACCATGATAGAGTCTTGTCTTCTTCTGCTCAACATCCATTGAGCTTGAAAGGACCAGTTGGATCAAGCTGATCGCAGAGTGAAAGATAAGTCAGGAAAATAAGACGGTCCTTCGCCCCAGTGCGATGCTGAGAGTTCTTATCACAGAAGTACTTCAACTGCTCAAGTGTACAGCACCCAATCATCTGACCCAAGAGCAAGAACAACCAATTTATCATACTTTTGTCAGACGGCATCACTGGTTTCAATGAATTTGGCTGATCACAACTGGGACAAGCTTCCAGACGCGGCACTGTCCAATGCTCTGGAGCTCGGTGAGCCAAATTCTCTTTGTTGTGGTAAATGAAAGAACCAACCTCCAGCAGTTTACCTTGCAGATCGAACTCCAGCGTACAGCGATGCTCGCACTTTTTGCACTGGACTTCACCCGTTATGGTATGTATACCTCTTGATATCAGATCATCCTTGCTATGAATCTTCGCAAACTTATGCGTTGCCCACTCGAATGGCGGCACAGCCATATCAATGACATTCTCTGGTCGTACATTCAACCTTGAATTCTTACCACCTCCACCATTCCCAGCATGGTTAGGTATGGAAAAACCACCACCCCCACGAATAATAGGAAGTGCAACACCACCACCGCCACCACCACCACCACCATTAGGTATGTCTAAACCAAGACCAAAAGGTCCAGAACCCACATCCTTGGGTTTATATGCACCACTAGTTATACCACGGCCGGTAAATCCAATAGCAATATTATCATAAGTAGATGAACCAACACTATAATCAACTCGAGGAGGAGGAGGAGGAGAAGGCATTATACCCTGATCAGCAGGACGACTATCAGAAGAAGAAGAAGATGAGCTAATGTATCTTCTTGAAGGACCAAGTGTAAGCTCCAAGACTATATCTTCTTCTTCAAAACCACTTGATGTTGATGTTGATGCTTCATGCTCATATCTTTTCTTATGATTCTCCATTGTTCTTCTCCTCTTGCTTGCTTTTCTTTCTTTCTTATGATTTCTGCAATATTACTTCTACTCTGGTCTGGTCTCCTTTTTCTCAGAGTAAAACCCCAACAAACAAAATCCGGTTGTGGATTTATGCTTATCAAATACTTGAAAAAATATTTTGAAATTTGAAACCCACCAATAGGGTTGGAGATACCTAATGTCGTGTCCTCTTTTTGGGAGACGGTTTACCGTTTATGCACGTGTATTTTGAATGGTGGTTTGTTACAACTTCTTAGCCCGAGTTGAGGAAGTGACTGACTGTCTGTAGGGTTTTCAAAAGCCCCTTATAAGGAGGAGGTAAAAAGGAAACACATCATCTTCGTATTTAATCTCCACGTTTCCTATTGGAGAACAATTTATATTATAAATTCTCATATATCCGATGTTGCCTAATATATGGGATATCTGGTTGGAGACTATTATATCTCTTCTCTTCTTTAGTGTTGGATACGGGAAACAGAGACCATGCTGTTTTTCACGTGGACCAAGTTCGGGCTCAAACAATTAATTTTACTTGCAACCTAAAAGGGGGCCGCTACGACACACCAGAGATGTGGGTTAAGGAGGTGTATAAGGAGGAGGAATATAAGTCACTAGAGAGGTCAACCTTTAGAGAACCCATACAGATGCCACGTGGATTTTGGTTTTGGGTTATAAGGCTAAGTCCAATGGAAACTTCCCCCAAAAGCGTGGTCTATTCCCAGAATTCAACTTCAACTTTCAAATTACGTAGCAGTGGAAGTAGAAAAGCTAGATAGGCGCTCAACGATGTAGCGGCGAAAAAGTGAATTCACGCTCATATAGCGCCTAAACGAATATTCTTATTAGAACTGATGGCTAATAACATATATTCCAGGTCTGATGGCTGAGATTATCTGACGCTTTATCATTTAGCGCCCCACCGCTATATGATTCAGCGCTAGACTGATGTGTCATGCTATCTAGCACCCCATTAGACTAGGTTCTAAATTTAGCTGATGTGTCATGCTACTTTTTGGTGGATATGGAACTCCCATTAGACTAAGCCTAAGCAAGACTCACATGCCACGAAAAAAAGGAAAACATGGGCCACAAGACATTTCTGCGACAGAGGGAAAACATGGGCCGTGTGTGGATAAGCAAAGAAATGAAATAGATAAAATAATACTTGCTGATCTTACATGTTACCGCGAGATAAATTTTATATTACACAGAGAATTGATAGAACAGATTTAATTCTTATAAACTTATTTTCGTTTACACAAGAAGACTCGATATATATACATGATGTTTTCTTGGTCAAGTGGAGACAGCAATCCCCACTAGAATTTTCTAAATAACAATATTAGACTTAGAAAATCTAATTAATCACAAATTTGTCCCCCTTTAACACCAAATATTATCTAAACTGCCTCAATTATATACTCCCTCTGTTTTTTTATTTCAGTCTTAATTTCTAATTTCGTTTGTTTTTTTATTATGTCCTATTTCTGTTTATAGATATATTTTTTCCTAAAACTCTCAAGTATACCCTGATCTTTTATCTCATAAAAATATTTTTAGTGAGACTTGATATATAAAATCTCAAATCATATTTGTATAATAAGGAAACAAAATTATCATCATATTTTTTATTTATCTTTCATTCCATTTTTATTTGTCAAAGTGTTAAAAGATAATTTTATTTTTATCTTGCTTCCTTTTTTGTTTCTGATTTCATTACCTATTTCATTATTAACTATTAAAACTAAACTTAACAAATTTTTGTAATACTAGTCAATTTGGTAATAGTTCAAGGATACTTTGGAAAATTTCTTGGTCTCCTTAATATCTTGACTTTGTCAATTAGGACTAAAATAAACAAACGAAGGGAGTAAGTTTTACCGGTAATATGCTCGTGTTGTATAAAAATTCTATTAACTAAAACTTTTTACAACTTATCTGGGATCTTAGTGACGCTATTTGAAGCCAAAAACGAAAATATTAAAGTATACATATTTGTCCCCCCCAACCAATAATTCCTGGCTCCGTCCCTGCTCTTGGATATCAAGGAACGACTATTACCTAAGATAATTGATTTCCTAATACACAATTACTTTACATACAAGTATTACCAAAGATAATTATTCTTAATTTAGACAATAACATACACGGTTAGGTTGTTGTGTTAA
>JAJJMA010200240.1:0-16631 GCA_023529015.1 Papaver nudicaule | reverse complement strand
TGTATGATTCTGTGTATGCTTGTGTATGATTATTTGGGTGTATTGTCTAAGATCTACCCATGGGATTTTAGACAGTTACATTTTGGCGCTAGAAGAGGTTTGAACTTGTTTTTTTCATCATGATTTGTTAAGATCAGCACGTATCTTTTTTTGTTACCATGTTTACTTGTTGAAATCTCGCCTGTGTTGGCCGTTGTTTGAAATGCAATGTTATTTTTAGTAAAGTACTAGTTGGTTGTGAAGTTTTAAGCTCATAATCTTGTTCTTTCCCATGATAACTCGCTGATCTCATCACATATTTCACTTTTATAACATGAGTTAGTAATAGGATTATCTGCGTCATTATTCGCTTTGTGGAAATGTGATATTTTTGGTATGTTTTAGACCATAGCGTACGGATGACTATCTATCTCTGAGAAAAAATGCTATTTTGGGTATGTTTTGAGTTGTAAGGTGTCTATCTTGTCTATGTTATTGCTAGAAGTCGTCGTCGTCTTTACAACTCTGGGTATGATTGTTTCCATTATGATTGAGCTTCTGCAGTGTTAGTATTCCTTAAGATTTCTTCTTTTAGACACATCTCAAGTTTAGATTCTTACCTTAGGCTCTTTTCCGGCGAAATCTTGTTGTTTCTGGTATAGATGTTACTATAAATAGCCTTTTGGCCTGTTTTTGGGTCCTTATGCTCATAATACTTATAAATTTTAGGTTACAGTAGTGTGATATTGCTTTCCCATGATGTTCATGACGAGTGTAATCTATGATAACTCATGTAGAGTATTAAGATTCTGAGTAGCTTTCGTTGTGACATAAACAAAATGTTCTTCAAACTTTCAAACAAGTTACCGCCGTACATCTTTTGATCGAAATTCTTCTTGTTACCTTGAGTGTTTTGATGTTTGTATCTTTTGAAAATCTTAGTAAAATTACCACTTTAGTCCTTCCTGTCATGATTAGGTCATCCTTTGTGCATAACTATAGTCAGGTCTGCTACTTTTGTCATTTCCTTAACGATATTCTGAAAAGTTATCCAACCACCTCCACTAACTTGTATGGCACCTACTCACAGTACTAATACTACAAAAATACTGAGTTTTAGCCACGACCCTATTGCCACGGATTCGTGTATCCGTGGCTAATGTTCACATTTGCCACGTCCTTAAATGGTTGTCGTGGCAGTAGATCACTCATTTGCGACGGCATATTATGGATATGCCACGCGTCTAGTTTTATAAGGCACGACTCTACCAACTGACCACTAGTTACATTATCCTCCGCCTGTGAAATTCTCCAAAAACTAAATCGTGCTCTAAAAACCCACGATTCCACCTGAAGAGGAATAACTCCATGGTTCTCCTCAGCTCACCTACAAGGAAAAAATCATTGCTTTGTATCTACGTAGAGAAGACAATCTTTTAAGTTAGGGTTTGTGTAGAATTAATTAGCACTTCTTGTTTTGATTTTCTGAATCTAGGGTTTCAAATCAACCTAATTGTATATCAGTCTTCATTTTAACACTGGTTAACATTTTTTGTTCTTTAATTTGAACGAATTTTAGGAATTGGGTCATTTAGAGTAAGGAAATCCATCAATTTCTTCCTTCTCTGCGAGACTTCATCGAATTTCTGCTCTAATTGTATCTCCATGAAGTGGTAAGAACATTCGATTACTTGTTTATTTGATTTCCTAGCACTAATTTCATAACGTTTTGAGCTTCTTTTAGATCCGAAGTTTGATTTTCGTTTAAAATTGTATTTAGGGTTCCTGTTTTCCGTGTAATTTGCTTTCTAGGTCTACTTATGGTAAGAATAATTCTGCTTTAAGTATGAGATGTACATCTGAATGTGTGTGATGGCCTCAATTATCATGAAACAAGCTGTTTGAGCGTAGGTTGTGGGCTTATTAATTATCATGAGTTTATGTTAAGTGTTCTTCTGTCTGGTATCCTTTGTAAGAGAAAGGGGACCTTGGTATCTTGTTTTGGAACTCTCTACACGGATAACTAAATCCTGCAATTAAATTGGGTTGTGTAAAATTAGTTCTTCTTGTTTTAATTTTCTGAAACTAGGTTCTAAAGTGGTATGTACTTCATTTTATATAAGCGACCTAATTGTATATTGGTCGTCGATTTTTTATATTGGCTAATCGTTTTGTCTTCTTTTAATCAAATTATTTATTGAAAGCAGGATAGATCAGAAGAAGAAAGTAATAGTTCCAGAATTTTAAAGTTTTTGGTAAGATTGAAAAAGTAGTTCTCATGTTCTCATTTTAAGCAAATGCTTTATACTGATTTTGATCGGTGGTTTTAGATGGAGAAGACCTCGAAAAGAACAAGCAGAAGAAGAAGAAGAAAGAAAATAAGGTTGTGATTGTTTCCCATTGCTGCATTAAATTAATTCCGATATTTTGATATAGACGAAAGAGAAAGAATTGAAGAAACCAAAGGCATGGGGGAAAACACGTCTAAAAACTAGGTACCTACAAGATCTCTGACCTGGATACTTATTTTGATTCTCAATACATATTTTGGAGAATTGAATAAGGTAAAATCTAAAGTAGTTTGAATTTGGTTTTGGGGATGGGTAGAGGGATGCACTTGTAAAGGGCATGTAGGAGGAAAGTTCTTAGCGGTATGATATCTAAATATTTGATTCATGGATGTAAATTTGTGTCGTTATATTAGTTTCAAGTATTAGTGTTTTCTTGGGATTTAATTGAAATATTGAGTGCATGGTTCTTTTTTTTCTGACAAATTGTTGTTCCTAGTGTCAAGTAGCAAGGTTAATTTCTTTCTCAAATCTTTATGTTGAATGCCTGCCTCTTTTTTCAAGTATTTGCTTGCAGATACAGTTTTCAAGAAGATGGAATTAATTGAAGCCATTCGATAAGCTCCTGGTAATCCATGAGTCATGGCTTCATAGTTCACTTTACTTGGATGACACAAGTACAATTCCTGTATCAAGAGGTTTTCTTTCTCAAATCTTTATGTTGAATGTCTGCCTCTTTTTTCAAGTATTTGCATGCAGATACAGTTTTCAAGAAGGTGGAATTAATTGAAGCCATTCGATAAGCTCCTGGTAATCCATGAGTCATGGCTTCATAGTTCACTTTACTTGGATGACACAAGTACAATTCCTGTATCAAGAGGTTAATTTCTTTCTCAAATTTTATGTTGAATGTCTGCCTCTTTTTTCAAGTATTTGCATGCAGATACAGTTTTCAAGAAGGTGGAATTAATTGAAGTCATTCGATAAGCTCCTGGTAATCCATGAGTCATGGCTTCATAGTTCACTTTACTTGGATGACACAAGTAGAATTCCTGTATCAAGAGGTAAGTTACGAGGTACCAATATATTGCGTACTCTATCATTAAGTGTATTTTGTAACTGCAATTTTCTCTAGCCTTAAGGTTACCTCCTCCAACAGAGTGTGATCTAGGAAATTTTATTGTCGTGCTTAATTGGATAACATATTCCTATTGACGCTTAAGTCCTGGCAGGGGACTTTAATATAATAGGATCCTAAGTGAAATGATGCGACAAGAATACACACTTTCAGATTTTATTTAATCCAATACTCTGGTCGACCTTCTGTCGCTAGGTTAATGTTATGCTACATATATTGAATATTTTAGTTTCAAGACAAGTTTCCAAACATATTTGTTAACCAGGTGTCCATGTTATGTTTGCAATGCAGGTTCCTACTCGGATTTGAAGCGGAAGATATTACTGGTTCTGTCGTTTTTGTATCTCTGGACAACGAGCTAGGTCCAGAAAATTGTTCACCACACCGGATCCAAACTCTTGAGCGGGTCTGAGGTAAATAAAAATCTATCTTATATATTTTATATAAAAGAAACTGTCAGAATTAGCCTCTAACCAGAGACTCACAAATTCTCCACAAATTGACGAAGGATGATGTGGTATGTGGCTTCTCGCAGATTCTGCGCCATCCTGCGAATTTACAAATTACTCCTAGCTCCTTCAACATGAGCATAACCACAAAATTTGCTGATTTTTATCTTTTCCTGCTAAAAATGGGAAGTGCATATGTCATCCACTTTTCAATAATCCTTGATTCAAGATTAATTTTGAAGGGAGAAGATGTCATATTTGTATCTCTTGGAGTGCTGGAGAAACTGGTATATATTAATTTCAATATATTTACCCTGTAATTGTTCCAGTTCTAGTTCTAGTATGTCATGTCAGTCGTGTCTTTTTTTTTTTTTCAATTTTATGAGTTCCCAGATTATATTATTTAACTTAGTAAGCTTATTTGTATCTGAATATTCTAAATGTATTCAATGTTTTTTAATGAATAAATAAAAGCTTTTATTAATTTCCTACCGGTACTGCTGGAAAATGATTTTGGTATGATTGTGGAACTACTTGTTAAAAATCAAGATCGACAAAGCAAAGATAATCAGAATCAACGATATTAAGAACAGAAAATCATGACACACATGTGAGTTGAATAGTGACGACTAGCAGGCGTAGCAAATAATCAAGTGCCAATTGCCACACTAGGAAACCGTGGCTAAGATCGTGGCAAATACAATTAGCCACGGGACTATTTGTGACCCCCTTCTAGCCGTGGCAGATTATTTTTTGCCACGGATTTTTTATCAATTGCCACGGATCCTTGGCGTCACTAAAACTCAGTATTTTTGTAGTGTAACAGAGCAATACTGTCAGGAAGTGTGTTTGTCTTCTTTTGCAGACACTCGGCGAATGGGGTCTAGGAATAAGAGCAGTAGAGCATCGCCGAGTAAGCCTCCGAGGTATCCCATCACACCTACCCCGTTGGTATTCCCCAGTAGGCACAACACCAGAACAGAGCGCCAGAGCCAGCAGGATTGGCGAGTTCTCTTTTCGCACACCAAGATTCAGCTCAACTGCCACCCATGCAACAACAACCAAACCAGGATACGGTCCTAATGGAGGATATCACCCACCTCGAGGAAGCAGGTGCGACGGCTGAACTTAATGAGTTATTACGAAGGATTGGTAAGGAAGTGGATACAGGCACCACAGGCGAAGCAACCAATGGCAATGTGGCTGGTCAGAGGATTGTTGGCGAACCTTCTAATACTGCAGGCGTGACTCTGAACGTTATGGGAGGTGCCACTGCGGCGGTGGATACAACTCAACGGATTGTCGGCGAAGCATCTAACACATTGGCAGTAGCTCCAGCAGTTGTCGTCGAACCATTAGTGACAGAGGGTGTACATCAGATCGCCAATGGCAGTGGTACAGTGGTAGCACCTGGTGTAACCTTGGCTCGACCCATAGCAGTAGCAGATAATGCAGGGTCTTCTAGTGCCACAGAGACTATGCTGCAAAAGCTCCTTGAAGCTAGTCATAGGCAAACAGCTCAGATGCAGTTGCAGATGCAATTACAAATGGAGACCGTCTTGCAGAGCCACCGAGAATTACTGGCAGAGAACAGAAAAATGATGTAGAGTAGGAGTTACGCATCTCATTCGCGCACTACTCGTAGATCAGAGAGAACCAAGGCGAGAGTGATAGAGGTTTCTGGTTCATCGGCAAGAAATGGTGAGAGAAGTAAGAAGAAGGAATCATCTAGAAGGAATGAAGAGGGTTTTGACGATTCAGGAAGGTTTGATGGGTTGAATGACAACGTAAAAAGGGAGATTCTGCGACTAAGAAATCAGGTGGCAGCAATAAGAGGCTCGCCGAAAGATTCAAAGTTAGCGACATCACTTTCTGAGGCAAAGAAGACACCCTTTAAAGAGAAAATTACATATGGTCACGTATCTACAAGATTTAGCATGCCAAAGTTCTCGTCCATCTTTGACGGAAAAGGAAATCCTGCTCAGCACCTAAGGAGTTATAAGCGAGACTTGGCGGCCTGGGTAAATTCAGACCCAATCATGTGCATGGCATTTCCCGCCACTCTCAAAGATGAATCTTTGGCCTGGTTCGATGGATTAGAAGAAGGCACAATTGGATCATTCCATAAGTTGGAGGGAAAGTTCTTGCTTACATACATTCAGAATAACAGAAGTCGCCCAGGTGTGGAAAGATTGTTTAACATCAAGAAAAGACCATCGGAGACTTACAGGAGTTTAATTCAGAGATGGAGAAAGCTTTGCAGCGAAGTAGGCACAGCGGTATCTGATAAGGACAAAATGCGGGCATTCGTTAGCTCTATGGAGACGTCAGACCCCATGTATAAAAACCTATTTTGGGATTCGTCGAAAGATGAAAGCTATGCGTGGTAAGCAAAATGAATGGATGACTTATGAAGAAATTCAAGAAGAAGAAGTTCACCAAAAGAAAGAGAGAGCAAAGCAAATTCACTCAATCAATAGTTATTCCTTAGAAGAACAAGAAGAAATAAAAAGAGAATGGCTCAAGGCAGAACAACAGAGATTGGCGAAGGCTCCTTCCTCGGCAATAATAGTGCCAGAAACTGTAAAGCAGCAGCAATATCAGCCTACCGCCGATCAACAGTGGAATTCTCAATAGCGAGACAATTATGATGGCAAGGATATGCAGGATAACAGAGGAGGAAACGATGGCAGAGGCAGACGTGACAATCGGCGAAATGGGAACGGCGATAGGAGGAACAACGGCGACAATAGAAAATTTGGCGAGCGTAGAGGCAATCAGCAAAATTTTCAGGATCCAAAGCTTCGTATCTCTTATACTGATGTTTGGGGGCAAATTGAGAATTCCAACTGTAGGGATGACATTCGTTATCCCTATAATAGGGGAAACCCTAAGTTTCCACCCACCAATACTAACTCTTTTTGCCAGTTTCACCAGTTCCATGGCCACACAACATAAAATTGTACTGGTGTCCCGCAAGAGGTTCACAGGTTCATTCGCTTGGGGAAATTCCAAGAGTTTCTTGAGTTGCCGCCACCACCACCAGTCATAGTTCAGCCAATTCAAGCTATTCAGGCTCCAAATGTGTTTGAAGTTAAAGTTGAGCGTGACCTAATGGAGTTAGATTGCTTTTCCATTGTACATTCAAGGATCACTAGAGATGACTTCCACAACAATGTTTTATCCAGAGTGCATAAGCGAGATAGGTTGGGGAACGAGATCTGCAGTGTCGCCGTCAAGCAATAACCATTGTTAGATTGGATGAAAGCTTGTGTAGGTTTCTCCGCCGAAGAGATACCAGCCGAAGGGAGAAGCCATAATGATCCTTTGGTCCTCACTGTTCAAATGGGAAAATTCAAGGTACCAAAAGTACTTGTTGACCCAAGAAGCTCGGTTGATATCCTCTTTAATTCAGCATATGAAGCAATGAAATCGAAAGATTCAGATATTCCCTCGCCGACAGTTTCAAAATACAATATTTACGGATTCAACGGAATTGCATCTAAGCCAAAAGGAGAAATCATGTTCAAAATTGTTACTTGCGCTGAGCTGGTTTTGGATACTACTTTGTGTATTGTGGATGTTGATTCGCTGTATGCTGCAATTCTTGGGAGGCCATGGCTGCATAGTTTGAAGGGATACCCTCTACTTATCATCAACGCTTAAGGTTTCCAACACCTAAAGGAGTCGCCGAGATGTTGGGGATTTGGCATTAGCAAAGGCGTGTAATGCGACGGATGTTCAGATGCGCGAAAGTAGAAAAGCTAGAATTAATGAGAAGAAGAAGCAGGGCAAAGAGCTCTTAAAGGAGCAAGAGATTCAAGAGATCGTCGTCGATTCATCAAAGTACGTCCATTCCGTGAATATAAGAGAAGCCTCGGTGAAACCTGGTACTGCACCATTACAACAATTAAAGGAACCTTCACTGATGGGAGAACCCGAATTACATTTTACAGCGGTAGAACCTACTAGAGATATAAACATCGACGAAGATAATGATCCAAAGATGGTAAAGATTGGCACTCTGCTGAACGAGGAAGAATTGGCAAAGCTGCAGGCATTGCTCAGGGAGTACGTCGATGTTTTTACTTGGGGTATGAACGAAATGCCGGGAATTGACCCAGAGATAGCGTGTCATAAGCTAGATATTGATCCAAAGGTCAGGCCCTTTAAGCAGAGGATAAGAAAGTTAGCCCCAGTTTATAAGGAAGCGGTCGAAGCTGAGATTGATGAGGGCATCTGGTATTATAATACAAGTGAAATATCCTGAATGGATAGCGAATATGGTGGTGGTACCAAAGAAAAACAAGGGAGTGCGGATCTGTATTGACTTCAGCGATCTGAACAGATCATGTCCGAAAATAGTTTCCCTTTGCCAAGTATTGATCAGACTGTGGACGCTACATCAGGGCATGAGTTACTATCATTTATGGATGGATATTCAGGCTATAATCAAATACCTTTGGCGAAAGAAGATCAGAGGCAAACTGCCTTCTTTTCCACCAAAGGATTATTTTGCTATACTCGGATGCCCTTTGGGTTGAAGAATGCCGACGCTACCTATCAAGAGATGGCTCAGAAGATGTTTGAGAAGTGGATAGGAAAGACAATGGAGGTTTATGTTGACGGTATGCTAGTGAAGAGCAAAGTGAAGCAAACTCACGTTCAAGACCTCAGAGAGATATTTGATCATATGCGTACTACTAAGTTAAAAATAAATCCAGCAAAGTGTGTTTTTGGCGTCACTTTGGGGAAATTCTTGGGATATGTCGTCACAAAAATGGTGTGGAAGCTTATCAAGCAAAGATTCAGGCTATCAGAGATATGCCTTCGCCGGTGACAGTAAAGGATGTTATGCGACTTAACGGAACTTTGGCTTCGCTCAACAGATTCATTTCAAGGTTCTCCGACAAATGCAAGTTATTCTTCCAAACACTGGAAAAAGGAGAAAAGTTTAACTGGACTGAAGATCATGAAGCTGCATTTCAAGGTATTAAAAAGTATCTCGCTACTCTCCCAGCGATCTAACCGCCTGGGCACGGCGAGGAACTCAGAGTGTATCTCGCCGCTACATCAGTAGCCATCAGCGCTGTCCTTGTAAGAACCAAAGGTGGAGAAACGCTTATATACTATATTAGCAGAACATTGCAGGGAGCTGAAAAGAATTATACAAAGATTAAGCAACTGATTCTAGCTCTAGTCTTTGCATCCCAGCGACTTCGCCCATATTTTCACGCTCACCCTATTACTGTCCTAACAAAGACTCCTATTGAGTCCATCCTGCATAGCTCTCAGAGAGTGGGGCGAATTGCTAAATGAAACACTCAAATTGAGCAGTTTGGCATTCAATATGAGATTCGTACATCTCAGAGATCTCAGGTTATCGCCGACTTTCTTACTGATTTCCCAATAGAATAAGAAAAGGAAATAGAAGACATACCCTTTGCGCTAGACGAACGAGAAAATGAGATGTCAGAACTGTTGAAATGCAGTCCCACAAGCTGGGAAGTGTATGTGGATGGTTCATCAAATAAAGAAGGAAAAGGAATAGGTATTGTTCTTACTTCGCCGAAAGGAGCCAAGATAGTACACTCGCTAAGGTTGGAGTTTCCGACGACTAACAATGAGGCAGAGTACGAAGCAGTTATACACGCCATGCGATTAATTATAGAAATGGGTATCAGCGATATTAGATTGACAAGTCATTCTCAGTTGGTGATTCGCCAAATTTCTGGACGATATCAGGCAGTTGATGTTTCTCTGCAGAAGTACCTTAAACTTGCTAGGGAGTATGCTCAGGAGATTTCTGGTATCAAGTTTCGCCACATATACAGAAAGGATAATAAGCACGCTGACGCCTTAGCTTTTATTTCGTCAATGATGACAAATACTGATATCACTTCAATAGCTATTGAGCGAGTGAGGCAGTCCTCTGTGGATGAGCGAGAACAAAGGGAGGTGTTGGCAATGGACACTGAAGAATCAGCAGAGACAGATTGGAGAACGCCGATACGATATTATCTGGATCGCCTTACTCTACCAGGAAAGCAGATTTTAACCCATCAAGTAATCAGCAGATCGGCGAACTACGAACTTAGAGATGGAATATTATGCCGCAGATCATTCTCTGGACCCTTCCTGAGATGTGTATCAAGAGAAGAGGGCAAGAAGCTGCTGGAATCAATCCATGAAGGAGACTGTGGAAATCACAGTGGTCAGCGAGCCTTGGCTTTGAAAGTAAGAATGCAAGGGTACTACTGGCCTTGGATAAATAGTGACGCCAAAGAGTATGCTCGCCGATGTAAAAAGTGTCAGTTGTTTGGAAAAAGGATTAAAATGCCGGCGACATCATTAAATTTAGTCCTCATCCCTTGGCCTTTCGCCAAGTAGGGCATTGATATCATAGGACCACTGACTCCAGGATCAGGGCAGAGGAAATACATAATTGTAGCAATTGATTACTTCACCGAATGGTGTGAAGCTAAGGCTATCACGAAGAAGTCAGGGCAAGAAGTATTCAAGTTTGTTTGGGAAAATATATTTTGTAGGTTCGGCGTGCCAGCATAAATTTGTACAGATAATGGGAAAGATCTAGTCGGCGAAAATATTAGACAATTACTTGCTACTTACAGTGTCAAGCTAGGAAAATCAACTCCACTGTATCCTCAGAGCAACGGACAAGCAGAAGCAACAAATAAAACTATTGGAATGGGCCTGAAGAAACGAGTGGAGCCACACAAGAAAACATGGTGTGAACATTTGCACAATGTTTTATGGTCCTACAGGACCACTGTTATAGAAGCAACTAGAGCATCTCCCTTTCTACTTACCTTCGGCGCTGAGGCAGTACTTCCATCTGAAGTAATCTTACCAACGACAAAGCACGAGGCATGGGAAAAGAATTTAAACACCGACTTGATCCTGACGAAACTCGACGACCTAGAAGAACAACGGTTAATCGCCCTCATACACATGGAAAACTATAATCGGAGGTTATCCAGGGAATACAACAAGCGAGTTATCCCTAGAGAGTATCAACCCGGCGAGCTGGTATTGCGAGAAGTCCCTCCCTCACAGCGAAAGGGGTGCAGGAAATTAGAGCCAGTATGGGAAGGCCCATACATAGTCAAAAGAGTAGCGGGGAGTGGAGCATATGTGTTGATTGATGAGCATGGCGTAGAATTAGAGCATCCTTGGAATGCCAAGTACATCAAAAAATACTACCCCTGAAGTTATAATGTAAAAATCCGAAGTCTTGGGTGGGCATAATACCCGAGAAATCTTATTAGCTTATGTAAACAACAGCGAATAAGACCCGGGGACGTAGGTTTGCTATTATACGCCAAACCCCGTTAACAAATTACTGTGTCTTTTATTTCTTCGCCGAATAAGCTAACTACGCCGAAAACAACAAAGCTTAAAAAACTCCAGACCAAAAGAAATGTATCAATATGAAAACTAAGTACAATATACTGAGGCAAAAAGCCATAAAACAAAACCCTGATCAGGTACTACATTTAGGCCAAGTGCCGTCTACAAAGGCAAAATGCCATAAACTAGAAAAGTCACTTAGAGCTAATGGCTCTCGCTTAAAGAAACACAATAATTTGCCTATTTTACTGGGTGAACAACCTCCTTTACGTAAGTCTGGTCCTGGTTAGCAGTAAATCCAGTCGCATTACTTGTTGGTCTGTAAGTGTTTGGCGAATCAGACCTTACGGCGAAAGCCACTGCGTAGCGACCTAATAAGACTACTGGGCAACCCAAACACTTATAATAGGATCGCCGACGGGCACAAGTAACATTGCGGGGGCGTGCTAATCAGGAGTCTTTTACAATAGTCAGCAGGACAAGCACTGGACTTCACTTAGTAATAGGTTAAGTTATTGATAACAGTATAGAGGCAAAAGTACTAGGTGCTGATTGGAAGAATATGATAATAACTCTTTCATTACTTAAACAAACAAATAGTAATACATAGAAGAAAGCCCACACCAAAGGCATAAAGCAACTAACAAAAAAACAAAGGACAAGGAAAATAACAACAAAAAGGACGCTAAGACGGATAACCTACAGGGTATCCTGGGGATCGGAAATCTCCCAATGGCTTAAACCCATCAAAGTTATTCTTCTTCCTCTTCCTCATTCTCTTCTTCTTCCTCAGACCTTGAGCCATCGCCGTCATCATCACCTTCGCTTTCATCCTCACAATCGACAGTCTCCTTCTCGGCGACAGGTTTGGTGGTGAGGGCATATTGCTCAGGAATGGCGAGGCCAAGTTTTGGAAATTCTTCATTAACATAGTCCTGAACAGCGACAAAATCAAGGTTGAGCAAGTCGTTGTTATGCTTGGCTTCTTGATCTCTGAGATCTTTCTGAGCCTTGTTCAAATCAGTCTAGAGATCATCTCAAATTTTCCCCAACTACTCAACCTTGCCATCGAGAGTCTTGATTTTCTCTTCACATTTCTCATGCTCCTGAAGCTTGAGGTTCAACTCAACGATCTGATTAGGGCATTCGCGGTGATCTTCCAAGGCCTTGTTCAACCTTTCTTCACAACCATTGTGAAATATAAGCTTGTTTGCCAGATCAGAAAAAAATTTAGTGCATAGTTTGTGGTCTTCAACCACTCGCTTCTGCCTTTCCAGTTCATCCTCAAGCTGTTTCATCCGCTCTGAAGACAAGAAAGACACACATATGATCAGAACTGAGGCAAAGGAAAACCATAGTAAGGGGAACCCTAAAAATCTACCTTCTAACTCGTTCACATGCCTACGAGCGCCCACTTGGGCATTCCTAAGAAGATTTAAGTTGTGCTCGAATTTTGGATCGGCGGACGGACCCAGGATACTCGCTAGCTGTTGTTGTTGGGATATTACTTGATCGCTGAGTTGTCTGGCTCTGTCGCCATGAATTTTAGCGAAATATTTCCAACTTTGAATTTCTAACTGGGCAGTATCTTTTTCGGTGGTTGCATGGTTCAGTCGTGAGGCAAGCGTATTGGCTCTTTCCTTCTCCGCTTGCAACAAGGAACTCGCTCGAGTGTGATCTACGATAGCAATTTTCTTTTGCTTGCGGTTGATTTCAGCTAAGCGAAGGGCGTCATCACGTTCGTTTTCGACCCACCTCAGGTTTGTTTGGGTAGCTTTGAGAAGATGGTCAAGGTTTACATTAAGTTCAGTAACGTGGTTTAACTCTCGGCGATACCACTTCACATCCTTGGCCAAACCAAACAACATGTCGCACTGCCTAGCGTTAGCATTAGCCAAGTTGTCTATTTCGCTTTCGACTCGCTTCAGCCGGCTGTCAGGATGTTGTCGGCGACCTTGGAAGGGACGAGGTCTAAGGGTCTCGGCGAAAGTTAAAAGCAAAAGAAAGTGCAGTAGCTTAAAAATATTAAAAGGGCATGATAATCTTACCTCTTAGCTCACCTCTCTCGTTGGAGTCCTTTTGTTCCGCATCACGAAGTCTATTGACTGTAGTTGTCTCACTTTCAAGATTGCGGATAAGCTCTTCATTCTCCCGACTTAGCACACCAATTATATCACTTTGAGCCTCAAAGGTGTCAATGAGACTAAGAACATGTTGAAATCCTTGAGGCGGGAAGAGAAGAAGTGAGTAGGAGATAAAGAAACATAAAGTATATGAAAGCAACAAATGTTGGAAAAAAAAAATAATTACCATAGCGGCTGTATTGAAGTGCTCCTGGGGAGTCAATTTATGAGCAATGGTGGATAGATCCTTAGAGTTGACAAGGCCGGTGGTGGAATACTTCACCATAGATTCATAGTAAAGAGAGTCGAAACTATTCTCCTCTTCAAGATTGAGTAGTTTGGAAAAGGAATCAGCGAGTCTGTTCACTACCTCGCCGGTGCACCCTCTTCTTTGAGAATTAGCAGGACTATCACCGGGTGGCATCTTGTGCAAAATAGGAAAAGAGGAGCGAGAAGAGCGAGGAACTTCAGTTTCGCCAACATTTCCAGTCGGGGCGACATTGGTGGTTGTGGTTGGCTTGAGATTGTCAGTAGTAGTTTCGCCGGTTTCTCTGGAAGGAATACCAGACTCTAGCTCAAAGTGAGATTCTCCATGATCATAAGCCATCATGTCTACATCGACGTCCTTCTCTTCAAGGATTGTCTCAGAGTTGGCAGGAGGAGTGAGTTTGTCTTTAAGGTGAATCGAAAACTTGCCAGACTTGGTGGAAGAAGACTTCGCCGAGTCAGAAGCTTTAGCCTTTGGCTGAGAAGAAGAGCTGGGCTGCTGAGGCAGACCCGTGCCAACCCCAGTAGGAAGCTCCTTTTCTGTAGACTTCACGGCAGCAGGGGGATTCGCTTTAAGCCTCCTCATTTTGTTGCGAAGCTCCTCTCGCTGTGACAACACCTGGGTGTTCTATAAAATGAAAATTAGTCAGATCTGGAAACAAACAGAAGCAAATATAGATATATATTTTAAAAATATACATATATATTTTTTAAAAGAATATGAAAAATGTTTGTTACCAGATCTTCCGACGTGCCCTACAGAGCAAACATCAACATCGCAGTGATCAGAAAACAAGCAGAGGAAAATATAGATATATATTCTGAAGACAAGGAAATGCTTGTTACCTGATCTTCAGCTTTCATTTCTGTTTGTTTTCTCTTCTTGTTTTTGCTAGACTTCTTGCTAGCCTGCTCGGCGTTGGCATCGTCATCTGCAGGCAACAACAACCAATTACCCTTTGGATCCTTGTGCACTTTTCCATCAGTACAACGGTATTGTTTTTCCTCTGACCTGTGTACTTCAAGAAATTCATAATCTTTGAACTTTTCATGGCCCTAAGCGAAACTCTTCATAGCTTTCGTTTCGCATCGTCAAGCCATCCCATCAGCCAGGGACCTTCAAGCCAGCAAGGCAGATTGGACCAACCGCCTTCCGTGCTTTTTCGCGCTGTTTTGGTACCTGTAACTTCCTTTTTGTCAACAGCGCCGAGCATGACTTCTTCAGATTTTAAGGTGCGCTTGGTGACGAAGCGGCAGGCCCAAGGCTCTCCTTTGATTGTGAAAGGCAGGACGTCATAGTGATTCAAAAAAAAATCAACTGTATAAGACTCAGGTTTAAAAAACCCTTCTCAAACAGCTCAGGGTAGTTTGATTGGTCACTTCGGCAAAGCTTTCATTCCATTAGAATGCGAATGGCATTCCCGGTAAGCTGGAAATGACTCTTCTTAATTTTCATAAGGAGATCAAAAACGAACGTGTCGGCGGGATCAAAAAGTGGGAATTGCAATCCAGCCTTGAGACTGCCATAGGCAACTACCGCTCTCTCCGCATGCTGGTCATCTCGGCGAAGATCGTCTAGAGTTGTAGGAGTGGTAGCCTTAATCAAACTATCAAACTTGGTCAGTGTCAGTGGATGGATGGAGATTTTGTCGTAAGCGCAATACTCATCCCATTGATGCCAGGTAGGCCTCTTGGCGGCCTTGGTAGCAACAGGAGAGTTCAGCGACTCTGTCTCGTTGATCGGCGAGTCGACGTTTTGAGCGGTATATCTGGTTTGGCGAGAAGTATCTGGAGCAGTAGAAGCCATGATATCAGAAACGGTTACGGAGGAAGTTCTAGGTGAGATAGCGGTTACCGGAGCAGCAAGAACAGCCGGAAAAGATGAATTGACAAAGCTGGAAGTATAGGAAGAAGGATTAACACAGGAAAATTGATGAAGAGGAGATCAAAAGTAAAGTAATGATGATATTTAAAGAGGTTAAAGGGATCTGAAAGAAAAAAGCAGCAGCAGCAGCAGTAGTTTAGGGTTTGAGAAAGAAAGGGAGCTCTGAGAAAGTTTGAAGAAGAAGGTTTGAAAATATGAAGAATATGGTTTGGAAAGAGAGAGATAGAGGAATCTGTTTTATAGGTCAGAAAAAAGAAGATGAACCGGTGCTGCCAGTTACAGGTTAAAAAGTGAAACTCGTGCATGAGAGACGCGTGGCGAAACAAAACCATAGTGGAGAACGTGGGCGCGACATTTTCGACGAAAGAGATAATTTCATCCCCGGTGATCATAAGATCTTAGAGATGAAAGAGGCAAAATGTGAGTGTAGAAAATGCCTTTGCCTTATAAAAGTATCCTAAAGGTGAAGCTGTAAGAGAAGACTACCTTTGAGAAGTATGGGACCATCAATGAGAGCCTGTGGCGAGTCAATTAATAAGAAGACCGACGAGAAAAAGCCCAAGGCCATATCAGCGGATCGTATGAGAAGAACAGAAGAGCGAAGTAATGCTAGCGAGTAAAGGACATGTCAGCGAAAGTAGTTGAGCATTTATTAGTGATCAGAACGGATATAATGTCAGAGTTGACTCGTTGACTCAGTGGATTCCTCGTCAGCAATCCTTATCCAAAAGAAGACTTGGCCGCCAAGATAAGCCAGAAGAAATATAAGCTCGCCGATATAGTCTATCGGCGAATGAAGACAAATATATGTCAGGGGGTCATTGTTTGTATTAGCTGTTATCCACTATGTAAATCTCTATAATTAGCGATAGAATCCTCTGAGTAAAGGGTTGGACATTTCTTGGTCTGGTTTAGAGAGAGGAAAAGTGACTTTGCTTACTTGCTCTCCTTAGCCCAGTACTGAGATTAGGGTTCTTGAGTGAGAGATTATACTTAGAAGATTTGCAAGGTGAGTGATGTAATCATACTTATTCTAGTGGAAACCCTTGGATGTAAGCCTCATTGAAGAGGAAGAACCAAGTAATCTCGTTGTCATGTATCTCTAACCCTTATCTCTTTACTATCTTATGT
>JAJJMA010200187.1:0-11325 GCA_023529015.1 Papaver nudicaule | reverse complement strand
ATGTAAATGGTCTATAAATAGCGAGTGAACCTACTGGAAAAGGGGTTGGACACATTTCGGATTGGTCTAGAGAGAGAAAAAGTTCCATACTTGCTCTCTATAGCCCAAGGCTGAAATTAGGGTTCTTATTGAGAGTTTATACTTAGAAGATTAGAGAGGTAAGAGTGAGTTGTAATCATGCTTATACTAGTGTTGATCCTTGGATGTAGTCTTCACTCATGAGGGCGAACCAAGTAAAATACCTTGTCAAGTGTCTTTATCCCTTATCTCTTTACTATTGTTTATATTATTTGCTAGATGTATGAGTAGGAATGATTGTGTGCATCTCAATGTATGTTATATGGATGTACTGTGTAAGATCTAACAAATGGGATTTTACACAGTTACATTTTGGCGCTAGAAGAGGTTTTGAACTTGTGTTTTCCTTGATTTTTAGTATTCTTTGTTGGTGATTATCATATGTTCTTTTGTTTCCATATATGGTATGATTTACATGTCTTAGAGCTCGTCGTTAATGAGTTAGTCACTTTCTCCTGCTACTTAGAGGTGTTATGCTCGCTGTGTAGGATTTTCTTCATGATTCCCCTTTTGTTTTGCCATATATGGTATACCATGTGGTTTGTTATAACGTTCTCTTGTAGAATATTGCTAAGATTAGAAAAACTAGGGTATTTCTAGTATGTTGTGGTGATGGATCTGTGTTTGTAGCATATATTTTTTTGCTATTTTTGGAAATCATGTTGTATTAGATGCTGTTCTTGTTATAGACGAGAGTTGGCCGGTATGTTTCGATGATTCTATCACATATTTCACTTTTATCACATGAATAGCAGAGAAATTAGTTATGTGGATAGAAACATGTTATTTTTGGTATGAGTTTTTCCCTGACAATGCAAATATAGATATATATTTCCGGCAAGAACATCACCCTTTTCCGGCGAGTTAGTATGAACTTTAGGGTCATTTTGATGCTATCTCTGCACTCTAAAAAATCTTTCAAAAATTTGTTTTAAGATAGTTGCCGTACAACCATTTTGATCTGAAAACTGCAATCACATATGATGTTTTTGTAATTCTTGTCATGATTAGGTCATCATCTGCGCATCACATGATTTAAAGCTGTTGTTTTTTGTCCTTCATCCATCAACATTTTGAAAAGCAACCCAACTAACTTATTTGGCATTTACCCACAATACTAACAGAGCAATACTATCAGGAAGTGTGTTTGTCTCTTTTTACAGATCTTCGGCGCATGGGTCCTAGAGGAAGAAGTGGCAAAGCCCCAGCGGGTAGGCCTCCACGACATCCTATCCTTCCTACGCCAGTGACGTTTCCTAGTAGTCACAACACTAGAAGCAGGGGTGCGGAACCAGTTGGCCCGGCAAATGCTTTTTTGGCAAGCTCATCTCGGCGACCACCTGTTCAGCGAACATCACGCCAAGAGGAGGTTTACATGGAGGACATCACTCACTTAGAAAATGCAAGCAGAACACCTGAGCCTAATCCATTATTGCGAAGGTTCAGCAGCGAGATAGAAGCAAATGCTTGCGGCGAACAAAATGATGGTGGTAGATTCGCTCAGAGGGCCATCGGCGAGTCATCAAATGCTGCAGGAGTAGCCCAGAACACTAGTCCAAGAGATACATCAACTATCAATGATCAACATGTCGCCGAAGTACCCCCTATAGAAGGAGAAGTACCGGTGGTAGCTGCCCAACCAGTCACGGCAAGAGAAATTCCACAAGCTGCTAGTGGAAATGATGCGGCGATAGTACCTGGCGCCAACATAACTCGCCCAGTAGTGATTGCCGATAATTCAGGGTCCACTAACAATATAGAAAGCTTGCTGAAACAAATCCTTGAGGCCAATAACAGGCAGGCAGATCAAGTGCAGAGGCAAATGCAGTTGCAGATGGAGACTGTGCTTCAGAGTCATAGGGAGTTGATGGCGGAAAGTAGGAAAGCAGCGCAAAATAGGGGCCATGCATCTCATTCACACACTACTCGCCATGAGTCCCATTCGCACACAACTCGCCAGGCATCCCATTCAAATACAATGCGTCGATCAGAAAAAAGTAGAACTAGCACAACTGAAGCCTCAGACTATTCGGCGAAGTATGATGAGAGGGGCAGAAGGAAAGATGTGTCTAGGAGAGATAGCGAGGAGTACAGTGACTCTGGACGTCGATATAAGATAGATAAAGACATGAAGAAAGACCTTCGCCGGTTAAAAACCAAAGTGGCGGCTTTAAGCGGATCTTCAAGGGAGTCGAAATACAAGGTTGCACTTTCAGAGGCGCAGAAAACACCCTTTCATGATTGTATTACATACGGACATGTGTCTACTAAGTTTTTTATGCCTAAGTTCACATCCTTCTATGATGGAACCGGAGACCCATCACAACATTCAAGAACTTATAAGCGCGACTTGGCGGCATGGGTAGGATCAGATCCCATAATGTGTATGGCGTTTCTAGCTACACTCAAAGGTGAAGCCCTAGCTTGGTTTGATGGGTTGGAGGAAGGAAGAATTAAAAGTTTTGAAAAATTGGAAAGCAAGTTCTTGCGGGCGTTTATTCAGAATAATAGAAGTCGGCCCGGCGTGGAAAGACTGTTCAACAACAAGAAAGGACCCTCGGAGACCTATAAGCGTTTTATTCAAAGGTGGAGAAAGATGAGTAGCGAAGTGGGATCAGAAGTATCAGATAAGGAAAAAATAAGATCATTTCTTAGCGCTATGGAGACATCATATCCGTTGTACCAAAAGCTATTCTGGGAAGCATCGAGGGATATGAAGACTTTGAGAGCATTGCAGGATGAGTGGATAAATTATGAAGAAATCCGAGCAGAGGATCTCCGCCTAAAGAAGGAGAGGGCGAAACAAATTCACTCGATTCATAATTACTCGCCGGAAGAGCAGGAGGAAATCAAAAAAGAGTGGCTCAAGGCAGAACAACGAAAATTAGCGAAAGCTCAATCATCGACGATTGTAGTACCAGAGGCAGTGAAGCCACAGTAGCAAGTTACCGCCGAGCAGCATTGGAATTCTCAGAAGCGAGACAATTATGATGGGAGAGATAGGCGGGAAAATCGAGGAGGCAACAATGGCCGAGGTGGAAGAGATAATCGGCGAAATGGGAATGGTGATAGAAGATACAATGGAGATAATAGAAAATTTGGCAGAGGCAACCAACAGCCTTTCCAAGATGCCACCTTACCAAAGTTGTGTGTTTCTTATACTGATGCATTTGGGCAAATTGAGAGCTCAAACTGTAGAGATGATATTCACTATCCTTATAATAGAGGAAACCCAAGGACTCCGCCGACCAATACCAATTCCTTTTGTCAACTCCATCAGTTCCATGGCCATACAACTGAAAATTGTACTGGCGTGCAGCAGGAAGTCCACAGATTCATTCGCCTGGGGAAGTTCCAGGAATTCCTTGAATTACCCCCAGCACCTCCTATTATGGTACAGCCAATTCAAACCATGCCAGCTCATATTCCAAACGTGTATGAAGTAAAAGTCGAGCGAGACTTGTTGGAATTGGACTGCTTTTCCATTGTGCATTCAAAGATCACCAGGGATGAGTTCCATGATAACGTCTTATCCCGGGTGCATAAGCGAGATAGAATGGGAAATGAAATCTGCAGTGTTGCCGCTAAGCAGCAACCCTTGCAAGAATGGATGAAGGCTTGCGTGGGATTTTCCGCCGAAGAGGTACCCCCAGAAGGAAGAAATCACAACAACCCCTTGGTCGTTACCATTCAAATGGGAAAGTTCAGATTGCCTAAGGTGCTAATTGACCCGGGCAGCTCGGTGGATATCCTTTTCAACACTGCTTATGAGGCATTGAGAGCTAAGGATGATAAAATCCCCTCGCCGACAGTTCCTCTTACAACATTTATGGGTTTAACGGCATTGCTTCTAAGCCTAAAGGTGAAATCGAATTTAAGATCATGATATGCGATGACTATTTCTTGAATACTACCCTTTGCATCGTGGATGTTGATTCGCTGTATGCTGCTATTCTTGGAAGACCTTGGCTCCACAGCCTAAAAGGAGTACCCTCGACTTATCATCAGCGTTTAAGGTTTCCAACACCTAAAGGAGTAGCCGAGTATGTAGGAGATTTGGCAGTGGCGAAAGCTTGCAACTCGGCGGATGTACAGATGCGAGAGAATAGAAGAGCAAAGATTGCAGAGAAAAAGAAGCTCGGCAAGGAAACTGTCAGGGAGCAAGAAATTCAAAACTTTATCGCCGACCCATCCACCTATGTGCATTCGGTAAACTTGGTAGAGGACTCGGCCAAGTCTGAAGGGAAGATCTTATAGCAATTAAAGGAACCATCGCCGATTGGAGAACCAGAATTGCATTTTACGGCGGTGGAACCTACCAAAGATATAAACATTGGCGAAGAAGGTGATCCCAAGATGGTAAAAATTGGCACTTTATTAAATGAAGACGAGTCGGCGGAGTTAGAAGCACTACTCAGAGAATATGTGGATGTCTTTGCCTGGGGCATGAACGAAATGCCAGGTATTGACCCGGCGATAGCATGCCATAAATTGGATATTGATCCAAAGGCCAGGCCTTTCAAGCAAAGGATAAGAAAATTAGCTCCAGCTCATAAAGAAGCAGTGGAAGCAGAAATTGACAAGATGAAGGCGTCTGGTATCATAAGGCCAGTGCAATATCCTCAATGGATAGCCAATATGGTAGTGGTACCTAAGAAGAACAAAGGAGTGCGTATTTGCATTGACTTCGGCGACCTCAATAGAGCATGTCCAAAGAATAGCTTTCCGCTACCAAGTATAGACCAAACTGTAGATGCTTACATCAGGTCATGAGTTACTATCATTTATGGATGGTTACTCGGGGTATAATCAAATACCCTTGGCGGAGGAAGATCAAAAGCATACAGCTTTCTTCTCCATTAAAGGATTGTTCTGTTACACTCGGATGCCCTTTGGGTTGAAAAACGCCGGTGCCACTTATCAAGAAATGGCACAGAGGATGTTTGAAAGATGGATAGGGAAGACAATGGAAGTGTATGTCGACGATATGCTTGTAAAGAGCAAGAAAAAGCAAACCCATGTGCAAGATCTCAGAGAGATATTCGATCACATGCGCGTTACTAAGCTAAAAATCAATCCGGCGAAATGCGCCTTTGGTGTAAGTTCAGGAAAATTTTTGGGGTATGTTGTTACGAAGAAGGGAGTGGAAGCCGACCAGGCCAAGATTAAGGCAATTATAGAAATGCCTTCGCTGGTGACGGTAAAAGATGTTATGCGACTCAACGGGACTTTGGCGTCACTTAACAGGTTCATCTCAAGGTTCTCCGACAAGTGCAAATTATTCTTTCAGACATTAAAGAAAGGAGAAAAGTTCAACTGGACTGAGGCACATGAAGCTGCATTTCAAGGTATTAAAAAGTACCTCGCCACCTCCCAGCAATTCAACCACCTGAGCACGGCGAGGAGCTCAGAGTGTATCTCGCCGCAACACCCTTCGCCATCAGTGCTGTACTTGTAAGGACCAAAGGCGGTGAAACGCCTATCTACTATATCAGCAGAACATTGCAAGGGGCAGAAAAGAATTATACTAAAATTGAGCAATTGATCCTGGCATTGGTCTTTGCGACTCAGCGGTTACGCCCATACTTTCATGTTCATCCCATTGTCGTCCTAACCAAAACTCCAATAGAGTCTATCCTGCACAGTTCTCAAAGAGTAAGACGAATCGCCAAGTGGAATCAGCAAATTGAACAGTTCGGCGTCCAATACGAAATACGTACGGCACAACGGTCTCAAGTTATCGCAGATTTCCTCGCCGACTTTCCAATTGAGGAAGAAGAAGAAATTGAAGAAATCTCATCCTCATTGGATGAGCGAGAAGATGAAATGCCAGACCTGTTAAAGTGCAGCCCCAATGGGTGGGAAGTTTATGTTGATGGTTCAGCAAATAAAGAAGGAAAAGGAATAGGAATTGTCCTAACCTCGCCGAAAGGAGCTAGAATAGTACACTCGCTAAGGTTGGATTTCCCGGCGACTAATAATGAGGCAGAGTATGAAGCAGTCATTCACGCCATGCGGATACTCATCGAAATGGGCATCATCGATGTCAGATTAACGAGTGACTCCCAGCTAGTGATTCGACAAATCTCTGGACGATATCAGACAACAGACCCGTCTCTACAGAAGTACCTGAAACTTGCTAGGGAGTATGCCCAGAGGATTTCAGGTATCAAGTTTCGCCACATCTGCAGAAAAGACAACAGGCACGCCGACGCACTGGCTTTTATTTCTTCAATGATGACAAATTCTGACATCCCTTCTATAGCCATCGAAAGAGTGAAACAGTCATCGGTAGCAGAGCGAGAGCAAAGGGAGGTGTTGACAACGAGTACTGAAGAATCAGCAGAGGAAGATTGGAGATCGCTGATACGATATTAGTTGGATCGCTCAACCCTACCAGGAAAGCAAATCTTAGCTCACCAAGTCATCAGTCGATCGGCGAACTATGAACTTAAGGATGGAATTCTTTACCGCCGGTTATTCTCTGGACCACTGCTGCGCTGTGTGTCAAGAGAAGAAGGCAAGAAATTATTAGAAGAAATACATGAAGGAGACTGTGGGAATCACAGTGGTCAAAGAGCTTTAGCATTAAAAGTTAGAATGCAGGGATACTATTGGCCTTGGATGAATAAAGATGCAAAAGAATATGTTCAGAGATGCAAACCATGTCAGCTGTATGGAAGAAGAATTAAAGCACCGGCTACGTCTCTAAACTCAGTGCTCAGCCCTTGGCCTTTCGCCAAGTGGGGCATTGACATCATTGGACCGCTAACTACGGGCTCAGGGCAACAGAAATACATCATTGTGGCGACAGATTATTTCACCAAATGGTGTGAGGCCAAGGCCATCAGGAAGAAGACAGGACAAGAAGTATTCACATTCATCTGGGAGAATATATTTTGCAGATTTGGTGTACCGGCAGAGATATGCACTGACAATGGAAAAGAATTGGTCGGCGACAACATCAGAAAATTACTCGCCAACTACAGTGTCAAGCTGGGAAAATCAACTCCCTTGTATCCTCAAAGTAACGGGCAGGCAGAAGCCACCAATAAGACTATTGGAATGGGACTGAAGAAAAGGCTGGAGAAGCATAAAAAAGCATGGTGTGATCATTTACACAATGTTTTGTGGTCTTACAGGACTACGGTCCGAGAAGCAACTGGAGCATCCCCCTTTCTACTCACTTTTGGGGCTGAGGCAGTACTCCCATCTGAAGTAATCTTACCAACTACAAAGCATGAGGCATGGGAAAATAACCTAAATACTGACTTGATTATGGCCAAGCTAGACGATTTGGAGGAACAGCGGTTGATCGCCCTTGCACATATGGAAAATTATCATCGCCGACTGTCCAGAGAATACAACAAGCGGGTAATCCCAAGAGAATATCAGCCCGGCAAGCTGGTACTTCGAGAAATTCCCCCATCTCAGCGAAAAGGATGCAGAAAGTTGGAACCCACATGGGAAGGCCCTTATGTGATTAAGAGAGCAGCGGGAAGTGGAGCTTATGTGTTGATTGATGAGCATGGCGAAGAACTCGCCCATCCTTGGAATGCCAAGTTCATTAAGAAGTACTATCCCTAGAAGAAATAATGTAAAATCCGAAGTCTAGGGCGGGCATAATACCCAAGAAATCTTATTAGCTATGTAAAACAACAGCGAATAAGATCCGGGGACGTAGGTTTGTTGTTATGCGCCGAACCCCGTTAACAAGTCACAATGTCATTTACATTCTTCACTGGGTATTCTAACCACAATGATACCTAAAGCCTAAAGGCTCTAAGAACATAATATGCTAAGAGCATAATATACTGAGGCAAAAATGCCCATTATCAGGCTATAAAGCCACCAACTGAGGCAAAATGCCCAATAACTACAAGGCAACAAAAGCCACAAAAACCCTGATCAGGTACTAAGTCCAAGAGCCATCCTTAAAAGGTATAATGCCTAAATTTATGAAATCAGCTAGAGCTAAAAGCTTCTAAGGCAAAAGACAAGAAAACTTAACTTGTTTCATTGAGCGAACCACCGTCTTGTAATAGTTAGTCCGACCCAGGATTAGCTGTAAGACCAGTCGTGTTACTTGTTGATCTGTAAGTGTGTGGCGCATAAGACCTTTCGCTGTAGCATCACATCGGCGGTTCCGCTGGTGTGCTAATCCGTCTACGCCTTAGCATCACCTCTGGCAGACGCTATAGTGCAATAAGTCTTTGGGGCGACCCACACATCTTATATTAGATCGTCGACGAGCACAAGTAATTGATACGGCTGGGGTGCTAACCTGTCGCTCTGCATGAAATTGTTAGCTGTACAGGACCAGGAGTTACCTCAATGGCAAGTTAAGTCTTTGAAGACAAACAAGAAAGGGACACGCCAAATTAAGTAAAGGAAAATCATACATTGATAACAGACGATAGCAAGCATTAAAGCTACATTCTTAACATAATATTCAAAGGATGGAAATATTGTTCATTACAAAGGCAAAAGAAAACAGCAGAGATTGGAAATTGCTAAACTGCAGAAGGGGTACATAAAGAAGAATGGAAATTGCTAAGCTGGTACTTCATTTCCTTCAACACCTTGGAGTAGGGGGTTTGTCTTGGTCAAGATCGTTGAGGTTATCCTCACGCCCATCTCCAGCACCGGCATCTTCAGATTGATATTCATTCCTGGTAGATCCTTCTGTATTTTGTTCGTCGAGATTCTCAACCACGGGATTTTCGGCGCCGACATCATTCAGTTGATCTTCTTCCACATTTTCTTCTCTATTTGCTTCCCTGCTTTCACTTCGAGTAACTTCTTTATTTCTTTCTTGAAATTCTCTTTCTGTTACTTCTTTAATTTCTTCCTCTGAATCTTCTTCTTCAGATTCTTCCTCCTCTTGATTTTCTTCTTCTTCATTGTCTTCTTCTGATAACTCGCCCTCCTCTTCTTGGGTGCTTCTCTTCTCTCTTTCTAACTGCTCGGCGAGCTGTTGGGGAGTAGGTCGACGATATTCCAATGGAACCTCCAACTTGTACTGAGGCAAGAACTTGTAAGCGAAGTCCTGAGCGCCAATAAAAGCAGCATTAACAACGTCTTCCTTATGTCGCTTCTCCCAATACTGGATGTCATCCTTGGCTTCGGCGATTTCTATCGGAAGACTATCGCGGACGTTCTCAATCTCTTGAATCTGGCCAGCACAAGATTCGTGGTCAAGAAGTTGCTTGTTCAAATATGCAAACTTGCTTTCACAAGAGTAATGCTCTTTGAGTTTCTCAGATAGGTCCTTCATCTTGCCAGGGCAAGACTCATGTTCTATGAGCTTATCAGTAAGGTCGTTGATCTTATCCTCAAGTTCACGGCAACCCTTGCTGATTTCCTTCTGACGATCAAGCTCATTTCTCAAGTTTTGAATAGTAGCTGAGGCAAGAAAAGAAAAGAATATGGTAAACATGGCTGAAAAGAAGCAAGTATAAAAGTTATGGGAAAACCCTACAATAACTACCTTCAAGGTTGCGGACATAGACTCGCGCTCCTTCTTGTGCTTCCCTAAACTGAGTCATATGAAACTCAAAATTTTTATTGGCGCACGGACCTAACATTTGTTTTATTCGACGCTGTTGGGTAGAACATTGCTCGTATAGACCAATCGCCAAAGTTTCGTGTCTCGCCGCTGTATCCTTCCAGCGTTGAATTTGGAACTCGGCGGTTTCCTTTTCAGTACTTAAACGAATAATTCTGGAAGCTAGGTCGTCGGCCCTAGATTTTTCTTCTCGCCAAAGGGTAGAGGCTCGCATATGACTTACCTCGGCTTCCTGCTTGGCAGCAATCGCTAATTCTGCTCGGCGAAGTGCATCGTCACGTTGGCTAGTCATCCAGCCTAATTCCGACTGAGTGGCCTGATAAGTATCACAAAGGTTTCTTATAATATCATTGTCTTGATTCAACTCTTGGCGACACCATTTAAGGTCCTTATGAAAACTGAATAATTGGCTACACTGCTTAATGTTGCTATTACTAAGTCTCTCGATTTCGGACTCAGCTCGCCTAAGCTTATCGTCATCGGAGGAATGGCAACCTTGGAGGGCAGGAAATCTAAGGGTCGGCGAAGGGATAAAAACCAAATATAACAGCAATATAATAAATGAGATGAGGAGGTGATTTACTTTGTTGGGTTGTGATCTTCAGGCTTCGTTCTTGAAGCATGCCCTTCAACTTTTCGATCTCCTTGTTCTGAATTAAAGAATCGTGTGTCAACTGGGTGACCTTATCGCCAAGGTTAATGACCTCACGCCCAAGACCCTCATTAGCAGAGGCGACACTCAAGCAATGATGAAAATGCTGAAAACACAAGGGACAAACATAAGTAGTCAATGCCGACAGAGGTGGCAAAGGCGAGATATGGAAAAGGTGCATACCATGTTGAAAAGATTGAAGTGCTCCTGATAAGGGATAACAGAAGCAGCCGTGTGAAACTTTGGGTGATGAACAAACCCAGGGCGACTATACTGCGCCAGTGTTTCAAAATACTCCTGGTCTGAACAATCGTCCGCCACACTAAGCTTGTTAAAAGCTTCGGCGAGCATATTTGGTGCAGTAAGCTGCAGACTTCCAGGACCTTTAGCAGGCTGAGGAGTAAGTGGATGCCGAGGCAACCTGTCAAGAACAACTAAGCCAGCGAGATGTGGCTCAAAGGCTGAAGTGGGAGGAGTTTGGCGAGTTGAAGTTAACTCTGGATTTTTTAAGGAAGAAGCTGGTCTGGTGGTGTCTTGACTGGCAGATATGTCAAGCATGTCCATATCTTTGCTGAGACGTGCATCGCCGATAGGGGATGTCTCGAAGTCGTGATTCATATCTTCAGCATCGGTTTCTAGGTTGACCTCAGGAATTTCGATATCGGGAGGATTGGTCGAGTTATCCTTAGCGGACTGGTCGACGACCATGTCAGAATCACCTTTAGTGGACTGACCGCCCACTGATTGTTCGGCGACTGTTTCAGGATTTTCCTTGTTTGGGGCAGGAAGCTTCGCCGAGGCAAGGAGACGAATCTGTTCTGCTCGTTCGGCGGCAGTAGGTCTGGATTTCTTCGGGCGCTGCAAATAAAATGACACCAAAGACACATCCATCAGATCTCGAAACAAGCAGAGGCAAATATAGATATATATTTTAAAAATATACTCTCATATATTTTTAAAATAGGTAAAACTTAAAATGCTTGTTTCTAGACCTTCAGCTGGGTCTTTTCTAATTTTGCTAAATATA
>JAJJMA010200186.1:1139-13269 GCA_023529015.1 Papaver nudicaule | reverse complement strand
GCTGGATTAAATGTTGTACCTTTAATTCTTAGTCTTACAACCACTAGGAAGTGGTAACCTAATGTTTTCTCTAAAGGCGATGGTTGACCGAAACTCTCTGAGAAAGTAGGAAGATTAAACCTTGAATTCCTATTTGACCGTAACTTGCTAGGAAAGAAAAAACATAATTAGAATTTTACTTGTGAAATTGTACTTCACCCAAGAATTTATTCCAAATCCTTGCTTGGGAAGGTCATCGCGTTGTTCCTTATGGAATGACACATAATGGGGGAGAGTTCTTTTGAACTTGTGCTTCATGGTAATATCTTTTTGGGGTGTGCGGCTGTGGAATCTGCGAGAGAATTGCATCTTTTATCTCTCGTTTCGGGTATGTTTACCTTTGTCTACATTGATTATTGTTATTTTATGAGGATTCATATATTTCTTGTTCCTTTGTTTATTTTATGACAAAAGGGGGGAGAAATCTTGTAGTAAGGGGGAGTAAAATCTTTCTATCTACTACGACAACTGTCTACGACATTGTCATAGGGGGGGTAAAATCGATGTGCTTGTCATGTCAAAGTAAAAGTTAGTGTATTAAGTAAGGGGGGAACATATCATATTGTGTAGTATCTTTAAGCATCGATGCAATATGCTTACAAGTTTTATATGCTACTCAATTGCATAACAAACTCTTGTCGGACTATGTCCTTCTAGAACCAAGATGTGTGGTGACTTTGAAGTTTGTTATCTCTACCTTGAATCTTCACTTGTTGGAACACTCTTATTTGAAGACGCTAAAAATTACAAGAAGATCAAGTACATTATGGTTAGGGCTAAAAGACTTTACTTTTTGAATCCATATGTAAGATTGGTTTTGTCACTAAATTGATAAAGGGGGAGATTGTTAGAGCATTGCTCGGTTGAACCCACTGATATTGATATCTCAAGTCAGTTGTCAAGTTTAGGTGACAAAAACACAATCCTTGATAAGTTTACTCTACAACCTCGGACTAGGATAGTTTTAGGTAATCGAGACGAAGACCGCTGAAGACGAAGACCGAAGCTTACTACTTGATAAATCATAACGTCCTCGCTAAAGGTTAGAAAGGTTTTCCTTTCCATGTTTCGTATTTGCCATTTTTATCATAATCAATAGTATATGATGTTGTTTATAAGATCTGAAGGTATTCTAGGATTCTTCGCCTTTGCATTTGTCACATCCGTGATATTATGTATAGGTATAGTATGTTGAATTGTCTCTTGAAATGACCTCAATGGTGAACGCGTACATGTGTTGCTTAAGGCATTCCTGAGAACAAGCGGGTATGTATGAACGCGTTCATGAACACGTACATACGAGTTCACAGACTTCTCCTGAATTCTCCTGAACTCAAATTGGCAGCTCTATGAACGCGTTCATGAACGCGTATATATAAGCCATGAGAAAACTTCCAACTTTCATATCTTGAAGTTTTCGGTATAGACATGATTAGTTCTCGGACTTGTCATTACTTGGCCCATGGAATTCAACTACTTAATCCAAGCAATGTTCAAACATGATTTGGACCAGAAGTCGCAAGCGATGTTCAAACACGATTTGGACCAGAAGTCGCAAACCTTCAATCAAGATTGAGTCATCTTTAACTATTGTCCTAGTCCAAATTTATAAGAAGATTGAGAACGGGTATTCAAGCTATGGACTTTCCTAGTTCCGGAACTTGCTTGAGCCCTACTCAAGGTTGCTTAATTTTCAAGCAAAGCCTCCCTTGATGATCACTATAAATAGATGACCTTCTACAAGATACAATCTTAATCCTCTACACATCTGTGTATCCTTGCATAAAGGTTGGTCGTTATCTCGAAGTCCTTTTGTACTACGACTATTGAAAGACTTCACTTGAGGATCGTGAAGCACAAGTCGGAAGTTAAATTCCTGATCCTGTATCTTGGGTCGATTGAATATTTTCAATCTTATCACGACCAAGATTTGATAGAAACTTCATAAGGTAGACCCTAGAAGTTCCTTAACGCATATTCACGAACTAGGTTTAATACTAAGTTCGTCAAGCGTTAGCAGGTAAAGTTGTTTAGGCTAGATCAATAAACCCTATTCAACAAAACATATTTCCATTAACCTTGACTTTAAGTCTATAAGAAATCACAATTGTATTCCCGTTTAATTACTTGGATACTTTTAGGCGTCTTGTTAGAGGCGGGGGCGTCCTGTTAGAGGCGGGGTAGCACTTGCCTTCACGAAGGGAAGTAGAGCAACTCCTAGGCCTGTAAAGGACGTCATCTAGGGGAATCAAGTACGTAGGTTTCTGCGGGAGCCAAGAGACGTAGGAGCACATTGGTAGCTGAATTGCTTGTAGGGTGAATTCAGTCTCGATACATTCGAGTCCGAAGTTTGAGAGTAGGCTAGCGTCTGTATTCGATTAATACTGACGGTGTTCACATCTGGACGAGGTCCCGGGGTTTTTCTGACGGGTTTGCAGTTTCCTCGTTAACAAAATTCTGGTGTCTTGCATTACTTTTCCCTTCCGCATTATATTGTCTCTGATCTATATAATAGAAGTAATTGCAAGTTTGTTGATTCATAACCTTTGAGTGAATCCATCTCTGTTGAGATCTACGAGAACCACGTTCTTGTTAGCGTTCGGTTCTCTAAAATATACTCAGGTTGTTGTTTGAATATTGATTTGTGAGATCGTTTAAACAACCGTAATCAACTAGGTTCACGAAAACTAAAAGTTGGTGGTGTATCTCGGTATCCCCTCTTTTTTAATAATTGTTAGGGCATTGTCCCGTCAAGCCCACTAGCGTTGGTATGTCAAGCTAGTTGTCAGTTTTAGGTGGCAAAACACAATTCTTGATTTAGCCTACTAGAGTTTAGATTTCGTAATTGGGATATAGACAAAGTAGTAAAGACCTTGAAGACGAAGACTGTGAAGACAAAGAAGACATCAATTATTCTTCACCGACAAAAGGTTAGTAGGAGTTATGACTTTTATGGAAATTCTTCTATTCTACTTATTCTATTTTTCGAAATAGTCGGCTACTTTAGTAAAGATACTAATAGCGATTGAGATCGTGTTCTTGTCTACATAACCTTGTGTTATGTTGGTATTTGTTCCCACGAATACTAAGGTTACAAGAATGCATGAGATAGATTCGATACCATCTTTCCATAGCAATGGTTTGCTTGCAAATCACTTGTAGGATATGGGTGAATCTAAAGGAGTACTCTTGATCAAGAGTCCAGTGGATTATAGCTGAGGGCGTATAACACGTCTAAGTACTGGCCCAGCCCAGAATTTCCAGCGGATCCATTTAAACCCTAATTCTGAGTAATGACGGTTCACGAACCTGTTCGTGAACAGTGAATCCGGTTTTCACTCCTGAGTTCCAAAACATCAATTTATACACGTACATGTACGTGAACCACATATTCGATGTATTTGGTCGTAATTCAAAAGGGTGGTTCCCGAACCGTCCAAGGTGAATATTCTCTGAAATTTCACACGGGTTAAACTCTGACTCCTTTATCTCTTAGTTGGACTTGGTTATCACGAATATATCTTATGTGGTCCATCTAAAGATTCTCAATGAGTCAATAAGATAAAGATTATCTCCGGTCTGTTGGATTTCTATCTTGAAGTGGTTAAGAGCTAATAAACCACTTGGCAAATAAATGTTTAATGAATTCCAATTGAGATAAATCTGTGTTTACTTGGTTTGCAAGTTAGGGTTTACCAAACTTGTGGGACAAGTAACTAGTTGTTTTGTTCCTAAGAAACCTATCTTATTGAGTGCTATAAATAGAGGGTTTCAGAACGAAAAACCACATGCATCAAGCATACGTGAAGTTTCTCTGTGGAATTGATCGTAAACTCTTTTCACTTAGGTGAAAGCTTGTTGTGGTATAGTCATCCTCTATTAGGTAGCAGTTCCTCTACGGGATTTACCTAACGACTATAAAGACTTCTCTTGAGAGTTGGGAAGCACAGGTAGGAGATTGAGACCTTAGTGGTTGAAATCGGATTAACCTGTAACCTTGGTAACCTGATCACGTTCTTGTCTATTCTACGGTCCTTTTCTTCTGCAATAAGGCCATTCAAGAACTGATACGTTACACACCGGGTTGAAAGGAAGCAACGCACGACTGCACTCGTTGTTTTAAGACCTAGTTAGCTCCGGTTGTATAAGTTTCTTAAGTGATTCTTTTTACAACTGAGGTAAATACAAGTTGGGCATAGTTTACTCGGTTTACTTGTCAGCCCCCGCTTGTAATTAGATTTCCGTATGACCTGGAGTAATCTGAAGGAAGTCACTTTGTGTATGTCAAAATGATAGAGGACACTTCAAACATACAGTTGATAATTGAGGTTGCAAAGCCGGAATTATTGACATAAGCCTTTAACAGTGGTTATAGCAACTCATAGTCCTGTAAAGGACGTCAGCTAGTGGAATCAAGTGCTTGATGATCTGTGGGGATCTAGAGACGTAAGGAATGTGACAGTAGCCAATTCGCTTGGAGGGGTAGAATTGGTCTCTGCTACATCCCAGACCGAAGTCAGATAGTAAGCTAGTGTTTGTAGACAGTTTGTATTGTGCGGTGTTCAATCTGGACGAGGTCCCGAGGTTTTTCAACATGTCGTAGTTTCCTCGTTAAAAAAATCTCTGGTGTCTTGTGTGTTTTACTTTCCGCATTATATTCTCTGATTATATAATTAAAGCAAACACAAGAAGTATGTTATCATCAACCTGATTGTTGTCCCCAATCCATCCAACGGATTTACCAAGACTTTGTCTTGCGTCGGACTGACTCCAAACTCAGATTAAACAGATCTGGATATTGATTTTTGAGATCGTCCAGATCTGACCATAAGACTCACGAGCCCAAATGAATAGTTGGTAGTATTTCGGTACCCCTGTTTTTTCAATAATGGATCACCTTGAGGAAGGCCACGATTTATACCAAAGAAGCCAGCAGGGCCGCCATTCACCATTACAGAAATTCTAGCAGATTGCAAAATCTTCAACAGCCATTCACACCAACCATCAGAAAAGCCATACATTTTGAACACTTCAATAATAAACTCCCAGCTAACAGTATTGAAAGCTTGTGCAATGTCAAGCTTGAGCCCCATGTTACCTTTATCTCTTATTTCTTCCAGGTCGTTGACCAATTCAGACGCCAAGAAAATATTCTCATGCATATTTCTCCCTTTCATGAAGGCCACTTGTTCTTCAGATATGAATTTCTCCAAAACATTCCCTATTCTTGATGCCAAGATTTTGGAAATGATTTTGAAGTAGAAATTGCCCAAGCCAATTGGCCTAAACTTCTTCAAGTTGTTTGCTAATTTATCCTTGGGAATGATCATAAGAAAACTTGAATTCATCCCAATAGGAATAAATTTGTGCTGCCAAATAAACAAAAGAGAGTTAGTTAAATCATCTTGAATAATATTCCAACATCTTCAAAAGAATAAGCCAGTGAATCCTTTAGGGTCAGGTGCACTTTCTGCGCCCAAATCTAACACAGCTTGCTTAATTTCCTCCACATTTGGTATGGCATCCATTCTAGCACTCTCTTCATCAATCAACTGCTAACGGCCATAGTCAAAAAGGTGATCCATGCCATCTCTATCTTCATCACAAGCATTGTCCACGACTGACACATTAAACTTCTCTATGTAGTACGTCACAATATGACTCTTTAACTCATCTTTGTTACTAATAACCTCTCCATCCTCATTTACCAACGCAGTAATAAGATTTTGAGCTCTTCTAATCTCAATACTAGTATGAAAGTAAGCAGTGTTACTTCCACCATCCATGATCCAAGTTTCACACGATTTTTGCCTAAGCATTGTAGCTAGCTCAATTCTAGCTCTCTGCCTGACTCCTTCATAACCTCAAACAACTCCAAACTATCTGGATCACGGTCTGAATTAGCTTCATCAATCTCATACTTCATCTCAGCATGCTTCAAATGCACATAAATATTACCAAACACCTCCTTGTTCCATTATCAGAGCCAACTTCAATCTTTTCAGTTTTGCCATGAAAATAAAGCCTCTACTTTCAGAGATAGGTATTGACCAATTATCTATAACAAACTGCATAAAACCTTCATGCCTCAACCAAACATGTTGAATACGAAATGACGCATTCTTTGGTTTTTCCGTGACAAAACTAAAACCACTCAGAGGTGAGTGATCTGACATGTATCTAGGAAAGACCTTATAACGCCAGTTACTGAATTTATTTAGCCGAGCCTCATTGACCATAGAACGATCAATTCTCTCCACCATTCTCTTATCCCCAGCTTGTCTATTGGTAAAATAAAACTTCTTCCCAATAGAAGCAGGTTCAAACGGATCATTGGCTTCAATCCATCTTCGAAACTCTTCAATGGTATTTGGATTCACAGGCCTTCCACCCTTTCTTTCTTCATGCCTTAAGACAATGTTGAAGTAACCTAGTATAACCCCCATGGAACTGTCATACCACCAACACCCAACACATCCCATAACTTTCTTCTGATCACACGAAATACACTTGCATGAACAACATTAATGAAGTTACCAGCATGTTCAATCGTAATAACTTGTTTATCAACTCTTAGCACTCTTGGTCTAAGTATATTTTGGTCCCAAAGAATCCAAATATTACCCTTCTTACCACTGCAACACGATTCATTATTGATACAATCAAAATTATAGCCAGGCAAGCCCAACTGCTTTATTGTATCACTCTTACACCAATGTATTGGCTCAACTATACCAATTATTTCAGGCTTCTGCTCAGCCACCATATCCCTAAGTTTAAGCCTAACTTCTGGTTTAGCCAGACCATTTGCGTTCCAATAGAAGAGACGCATTAATGATCAGTATTTTCTGTCTGCTTAGGACCACTCTTGTCATTCTTCTTTTTCTTCTTCTTTGGTTTATTCCTCTTAACAGGTGGAGTAAGCAAATCAGGAGAATGTGAATCAGTTGGAGAATGTGGTCGTGATGGAATACCATCACGATTCTCCTCATTCCCAAATCGACTACCACCTCCCAAGTCGTCACTCACTTCATCATCATCATCGTTATCAACTTTTTCACTATCTTTGTCCTTATCTTCTTCAACATCAGGGGCCACTATATTTGTAAATTTAGCAGCAGCTTGATCAGTGGTTTCATCATGTTGTCATCTCCTTTCAGCTTCAATTATATTCATTTCATCCTCATCTTGATGCTGCTGCTGCAACTCAACTTATTTCTTTCTCAACTCCTCATCCAGTTCAGCTGACCTAGCCTAAGAACCAGGTTTAAAACCTTTTGAAGAACCAGTTTTCTTTTTATTGTTATTTTGCATCGGGTTTCCATCAGCATCAACCCCATTATCATCATAAATACCTCCATCATCATCCATTGCTAAATCATCAGCATCACCAAGATCCTCTACTTCTTCAGAATCACTATCCTCACCACTAATATTCCCATCACCAGTCAAACCATCACGCAACAGAGAAAACGTGTTATTCACAGCAGTCGTGTGTTGGTATAAAATCTGCATAGAGACCTTATACCTAATAGCCAAAAGATTATAACTCATATCCTGAGATTTGTAAGGTAGTACTTATAATAAACATGATTCCGAGATAATATGAATAGTATCGAGATTGATATATACACATTCGAAAACAAGATGAAGATCTAAGTATTCAATAAACTAACATTTCCCTGGTTACAAACTACATGGAAATTGTGCTTAGAGACCAGAGGAGATTCATACTAACCTAATCCCACTCACACGTCTTAAGGCTTAACAAAAATTCCAACTCTTACAATGGAGATCGAGCTCGCCTTTTATAGGCCGAACCAAAAGTGGATTACATCTAATAAAACAAAGTACATTATCACGGGGGTGTCAGTGGTTGTAGAGAAAGTCGGTGGCCTTCGGAATGTCTTCGAAGTGGTTTGTTATTCTCGGAGCCTTATCTTCGAATCCACCAATCGAGGACTACGAGCTTCTGGCTCGAGATTTCTTCCTTCGAGATCCTCCAGGTTGTATTCCATTACACGCACATCTTTCCAAATATTCGATTAAGACAACTCACTTGTGCACGAGATCCCCTCGGGTTTGATTCCATGCTTCGCAGTTCCTCACATGTTATTCTACTCCTGCTTCCTGATCCTGACACGTGTCTCGGTGGTATTTTACCCCCTACAGTTTGCCTCTTTCCTTGTTCGAAGGTCAGAGATGTTCGAAGAAGTAAACTTCTAGTGTTTCATATTCCTCGACACGTGTCCAGTCTTTAATTCCCCGACTGACACACGTAGCATTGAATGTTTTTTCGAAACTATCGCCCCTTCTACCTTCTAACCTGCTATGTCGGTCTCGGGTTTATTCTATTTAAACCCGTCTTCTCCCTCTGTTACAACTTTACTTCCTTTTGAAATGTTTGTCCCCTGCAAAATCCACAAGTCCTTCAAGTTTCTCCTTGTCGTATTTTCTTTTCTTCTACTGTATTTTAAATCATGGTAAGTTTCTTAGATTTGCTTCCTCTGTAATGGTTTCTTACTTCTTAATCCGTACTGATTTTTCCCTTTTGATTTTTGTTGTTGTATTCAAGCCCCTAAGAAGAACACCATTTCTGAAGGAAAGATTGCCCCATGAAGATGATAGATCCCATACTTAGTTGGGAGAACATGGATAAACTTTTTGGTTTCAATATGGATCTTTTCCCTTGTACAGGGTTATAAAAAATCTAATTTAACTCACGAGCTTGTTCTTAAAGATGATTGCAATGATAGACGGATTATAGTTATCGGCGAGCAGTTGGGCGTCGGCCTTCCAATTTCCTTATATAATCCTCGGAATCCTTTGTTTTACGAGATTTATTCTCAAATCGCCCCTCATTGTGGCGTGATGCAGCTGACAGGTAATTCTATTCGACTGATTAGCGAGTGGGTGGCTCGCTCGGAAGGTAGATCACATTATTACGAGAAGTTCCCGGAGGACTCGAATCCTTTTGATTTTGGACTGCCGATAATTTCTTCAAGCATTACAAAGTCGAAAAGGGCACGCTTAAGGAGGCTGCACCCTGGGGAGTGAGGTTCCGAAAGTGGTGCCGAATGTGGTGCATGTTCTTGATGACGTGGATCCCACCAAATCTACTACGAATAGACTGCTTCGCCATTCTAACGATGACGTGTGGTTTATAAAGCCTGTTCTTATCGAGGGTCCTGTCATTTACGGTTTTTTTGATGAAGAAAAAAGATTGAGCGAACGGGCTTCGAGAGCGGCCATTCCTTTCCACCTGTTGAATATTATAAAATGCACTTCTCCGAGGAGGAGCAGAAGGAATCCCAAGATAAAATTGCCGCTTACAAAGCGAAGGTATGTTACTTTACTTTAAACATTCTTGTTTTTCTAGAATTATTTTCTTACACTGTGCTCTTTCTTATAAGGAATAAGAGAGACTGAACAAACTGCAGAACCAGGAGCGTGGTGAAGATCCGAAGAAAAAAAAAAGGCAGTCGAAACAAGCCGATGCTGGAAAAGGGGCAAGTGGTCAGGTAACAAACACAAGTTGCCTCAACTATGTTATGGGTATGAATACCTGCCTCTGTTTGTTTCCTGACGAATTGACTGTTGTTCAGCAGATCGAGATGGTTACGGGTGGTCAGGGGGTGATGGAGTTTTGCATTGGAGATCCCAAACGTAAGAAAGTTGTGAAAGGGGGAATGGAAAAAGGGAGCCATCCCAAGGCGGTTGTTTCGAAAGAGGCTGCTTCGAAGAGGTACTCTACGAGGGCTGTTGCTAAAGAGGTAGAGGGTCCCTCGAATGTTAGCATCGTGGAAGTTGAAGACGAAGAAACCAAAGATGACGAGGATTTCCTTCACCGATCGAAAAAGGGTAAAGGGAGTTCTCCCCTCGAACATCCTTTGAAGAAATCGTTGCCAAAAGTTTCTCGAAATGACGGTGATTCCACAAAGAAGCATGTTATATCCGCCACCCTGGGTGCCTCGGCTGCCTTAGCCGCTGAGTTTGAATCAAATCTTCTTCAATCTGGCGTAAATTTAGATGTGTATGGTACCAATCGTGAGCTGAATGATGCTTCCGAACTACGGCAATCCGTACCTTCCTCTAGTGGTCCTTCTGTTCCTATGAGCTTTTCTCACATATCCTATTCCGAGGAAGAAATTCAGAAGTTTATGGAGCAGTGCTCTCGATCTGGTCCTTTCACCCGAGATATTGCTGACCATCTGAAGGCTTATGCCAAGGATCCTTCGAAGCGCCAACTCGATTCTTCTCTTGCTACCTTTATTTCTCAAGTTTTTTCTGGAGTTTGGAATATGAAGACCCTAGATTCGGAATGGACTAAACATCAGGCTTTCCTCAAAGGGGTAAGTATGTTACATAATTGTTGCAATCTTTTCTTGCCTCTGCTGCTTGCTTAATAACGTGTTGTTTGCTTTGTAGGGTTATCACCATGGCATGTATCTGTTGAATTTTTCCAGATCGCAAGGATAAAAAATTGCTCGTCTTGACAACGAGTTGTTGAACTTGCGTCACGAGAAGGATGATCTTTTGGATGAGCTTGCGAAGAACATGGGTAAAACAACATCAAATTAACTTTTTCTTTGATCTTGCTTCCCATGTTGTTTGAGCTAATATTTCATTGTTCGTATACAGGAAGTGTGGTTGATTTAAGCTAACAGCTCGAGACTGTTGCTGGTGAACGAGATACCTATTCTGCAAACTTAAAAACTCAATCTGAACTGGTTTCGAAGATGGAATTACAGCTGAAAAATTGAGAGAAGGAGTTTGCTTTATTGGAGAAGAGCCGTGATGATAAGAATGAAGAAATCAACCTCCTTAAAGGACAAGTTGCTTCGTTGAATCAACACATAGATGAAAAATTCGATAGGACGACTTTGTTCAGCCGTAGGCATACTCATGATCTTTTTAGGAAGTTTGGGATGAAGCCACCTTACTATCCTAATGGGACGAAGGACCCTGATGCTAAATTGGAGTCCGACGAGGGGTTGATCTCTCCGAAGAAGGTTCAAGCTATAGTGGCAAAGATGACAAACAAGAGGGCTGGCCATGAGGATTCCGAAGAAGAAGTGAGTGAATAAGAGATTGCTGATGAGAGTGGCGACGAAGGGAATGAAGATGAGGAGGAGAAAGTGGTGGAAGAATCAGGAGGCGAAAAGCCGGTTGGGGAGGAAGAAATGGTGGATGTGCCTGCGGCAGGGGGCGAGAAGCCGATTGAAGGAAGTGGCGAGATACTAGAGGGTAAGAAAAAGGAGAATCAAAGTGAGAGGGTTCAAGTCGAAGAGCCGAATGAGGAATCTTTGAAGAATTCTGCTGAAACTGGTGGTGATGGTATTGGCAAGGTATTAAACCTGAAAATCAAACTGTCACCAATGATGTCTAGGATGCTCTTGATACTGATGATGCCCATGTTGAGGAGATTGCTGAAGATATTGCATACAAGATGTTACATTCCTTCTGTTATCTTTGTAATTTCCCTTGCACAATCTTTCCTTTGTGTTTCGAATTGTACTACTGAAGCTTTGTTTTTTCTTTGTCGTCTTTTTTGTTTTGCTCTGTAAACTATGTATCATTGAGCATGTCTTTCGCTCTCTTTCGTAATGGAGTTTTTGTTGCTTTTCGTAATCTCTTTTTATTCTTCTCCGATGTATTGCTTGCCTAACAACTCGTGATCAGGCACGAAGTTTACCTTGCAAATTTTAGGCTCCTAAGGTTACTTAGAGTGCAACTCTGGGACTTACTTCGACGTGGGAGATAATAAACCAAGCTAATGGGTGTTACGGATCACTCTTCCCAAAGGCTTTGAGATACTTGCCTGGTTTAAAGAAAACACTACGCCAGAAACCACCTTTTTCGACGGTCAGAATCCGTCGTTAATACGGATTATTGACAGTGATGGTCCGTCAAAGGGCCTGTCGTAGATAGAGGTGTCGAAAAGTGTAAACAACAGGGAAAGCCTATCGGTTATCGGATTTCGTAAACGACGAGTTTTACATGTCAAAAATTATCGACAGGCTTAATCTGTCAATTTATATGTAATTACGAATTACCATCATTTTTAATTATAATTTTTCATATATATATA
>JAJJMA010200107.1:7382-21691 GCA_023529015.1 Papaver nudicaule | reverse complement strand
TCGACTTATTCGGTCTCACCTGTCTTTGGTTTGGTCCCGAGGCTTCGCTGTCACTTCCTCTGGCGCGATCTTGCTTTTTAGATCTATAACACGTGTCCCGAGGGCTCCACAGATTAATTCAAAAATAAAAAATAATTATGGATGATTAATGGTCAACATCGGGTCAACTGTTTGACTGGGATCCACCGGGACACAAACGGTTAATAATGATTAATGGTCACTTCTGACTTCTGCTTCTCCAGAAGCAAAAGTCGATTCCAGAAGTCAGAAGCAAAAAGGTTTTGCTTTAAAAAAAGTTAACTTTTTTGCTTCCAGAAGTCATTCTGAAATTGTGTTGCCAAACTAACTTCTGACTTTTTTACTTCTAGGAGTCGAAAAGTAACTTCTGAATTGCTATCCTAACAAGCTATAAGCATAAATTATTCAAGGGAAAAAAAACTCTTTAATAGCTCCCAAAGACAAATTTCCCTTTATTTTCTTATTATTACTCTGGACATTGCAAAGACAATACTAGTGAGATCCATCAACTCAGAGACCCCAACTAACCTAGGGACGATTAAAACAACAACAACCTTTAAATGGTATAATTCCGAACATGTTAACATCGATCTTCTCCTCACGACTTGATGAAGCAGCACGGTGGCCAGCGCAAGCGCCGCTAGAATGACCCAGTGATCGGCATTTCTTATCACACTCATCATTATTAACACAAGGACCTATACACCCATGTTCATCTTCTAATGGTCTTGCATCATCTGCGCAAACATTGTGCATCCATTAGCTATTTGATTGTTATTTTTAATTAAAAATAAGGCTACAGTTAAGATTTCGATACTAACCAGTAATTGGTCTTGCAGCTGCATCGGCAAAGTAGGAAAAACCCATAAGAAGCAAGCATAATAAACCGAGAGCCGTAAACTGAGTAGTCAAACCAGACATCTTCATTGAGAATAGGATTTCGCTGGTAGTCTAAATTAGATTTTTCATACAAATATTAGTATATATTTATAATGGCTTCTTAGGTTCACACAAAATTCATGAATAATTATCTCCTCCCACGCAATATCTACATTTAATGCATAAGATATCACATTTATTATCTCAGTATCTTGTTGTGAGTAAATGCGTTTCAATTAACTTTGCTTAGTTAAGGAGGTAATCAAAGACATTTTGTATGGTTGGTTGGTCATACACCGTTAGATTTCGTAACATACCTACCCTATCCCCCTTTCATCTTTCAGTCTCGCCTCTCTTTCACTTGTTCCTTGGAAAACTAGAAACTAAACCGTGAAAATCTATCAAACCTCTCTCGTTTGATTTATAGATTTTGACGATTTGGTTTCTATTATTTTCTTCCTACAATTGAACTTGAAGCGGTACCAAAGCCAAGGATTAGTCTCTTCCTTTACTTTGGAGAGTTTATGTTTACTTTAGCCTGGGTCTGCAGATTTTAAGTTGAGTTAGATTTATATAGGCCGCCATGGTTGTCTAACTCTTTAAAGTTGTAATTCTTTTTATCTTTGCATTTGTCCTTGAGCCACTCACACCTTGTTTCTTGTCTACATAGGATATTTTCTTGGAAATGAAAGTTTGGTAGCCAATGTAGCCTCGTAAACAACAGCCTGCAAAACTATTAGATAGAGAGAAAATACTGAAAGCTTGAATATATGAATTTTATTTTCGAGTCTAAAACGACGTCAATCAAACTTTCTATCATTAAAAACCACATTGGTTCTCAAATATTTTGACAACCTTAATTGTCTCACTATTTTTACGAAAGTTGCATAAAACTAATGCATACATACAACCAATTCATCAAATTGTTTGAATTTCAGAATTCAAAATTTATAAAGTAGATTTCGAGAAATATATTTATTAAACAGAATAGATAGGGAAAAAGCATGGTTTCTTTTGATATAGTCTTTGTCTTTGATATAATGGACGTAGAGAGAGCTGCTGCAGGACCAAAAATGTTGAATGATAATAATGGAATCAGATGACCTCATTTTTAGAAGGATTGGTTGGGCTGGGGCTATACATTCCTACCAAAAATGAGTGTATTTCGAAATATCACTCATTATATACCTATCTTAATTTCAACTGTTAAATTTATGTTGACTTCAACGGCTAATTTTCAAACTAGTTAATGATGGTGATATACGTTATTTTTCGTAAGAATATAAAGCTCTACTAGAGAAACATACCCCTAAAATATTAGCTTCTATTTCGATATCATTTAACTTTAAAAAAAATGGTTGCCGAAAGTGTGAGATAAGGTGAGATAAAAAGTATGAGCGGTTACTTTTGATATGTAATCTTTTTTTGATATAATGGATGTAGAGAGAGCTGGCCATACCACATCCACATCCACATCCACATCCACAAGTTGTCACAATCCAAGTTGATGGACTCGGTGACGTGGCTTGACTTTTGGATTGATTGATTTTATTTCCTAAAACTCGGTTGTTTTCGTCAAAGTATCAAAAAATGGTGCACAGAGGCAAATTTACCAGGAATAGCATAGGAGGAGCCGTGAAAAATGTCATCATTAGGAAACCAGATTCAAATGGCTGAGAAGAAGAAGACTAATACCGTGTCTTACAAGAACCAGATTCGACCAATACTCAGAAAAAAGGTATTTTCACAATTTCTAGGGTTTTAATATTTCCCAAATTCTCCTTTGCTTGCCCTGAGTACACCGGAATTAGTTCATACATGCATCCTCCCGGTAAACTAGCTTTTAGTATTTGTTTTTTCTTATAAATGTGCAGACTACAATGAGTTTTTAGTTATAGGTACTTGAGTCTTGAATTCTCAAGTTTCCTTTGGTGTATGAAGCTTCTTGGCATGCAGTCTATATCAATCTTTTTCCTTTGTTCATTTTAGTTACGCATACTTTATTTGATGAATGTTCATATTGGGAAAGTGGGGTTTCGGAATCATAACAAATTGAAAAAGCTAGCTACATTTCATCTAGTTAAGAGTAAAGGAAGGGCCATAGTTTGTGTGTTCTTTAGTAAATCAAATGGTTTATTTTGAATTTCGTGGGTTTTAAATCCCCCACTTGTGCTTGTTAACCTTGAATTGTGAGGCATATTCATGATTTCCCCTTGAGACAGTGAATCCTTCCTCGCTATATCTAGTACTTAGTTCTGAGAAAGCCTTAACTAGGGCATCGTGTTCAGGCCTTGTTATATTATTATTGTGAATGCACATAAATGCACACCAGAATTAGTTCATACATGCACCACACTGTGACTCATTTCATTTGTTTTTTCTTATAAATGTGTAGACACAAAGAGTTTTTATTTTCTAAAAAAACTCCTAAAATAGTTGCTATGTTGTTGAGTCTTGAAATATAAAGGGAAGCTGTTTGGTGTACGAAGCTTCTTGTAAAGTGCATTATAGTGCTAGTTTTTTTCATTTGTCCATATTTGCTATGTAAACATCATGAAAGTTAATCAATTCACCTAAGAAACATAGTATATTGATCGGGGAGGGTATGTTATAGTTCCTATGTTCAATCTTCCGAGTACTACTTGCTAAAAGCTCTTTACTTCTCGAACATTTCTTAGAATGGGAGTTCGTAATCTGATCATCTTCTGTGTATTGGTTTTCTCAATTGATTTTGTTGATGGAGAAGGAGGAGGGATTGTTAAGGTGAAACACATATTCGGAAGTGAAGCTGATAGGTCACTAAAGGATTTATCAGTGCATGATAAAAATCGACATGGAAGACTTCTTGCTGGTGTTAATATTCCCATAGGCGGCGGCAAATATACTGGAACCGGGTTGGTATATTATAAGATTAATTGTCATAACAAATTGCACTTTATTTGTTGGAATTTTTTGTGATTAATTTTGTTTTCTGATGATGAACAATAGGCTTTATTATGCAAAAATTGGGATTGGAAATCCATCAGATGATTATTATGTTATAGTTGATACGGGAAGTGATGCTTTCTGGGTTAATTGTATTGAATGCAAACAATGCCCAACGAAGAGCAACTTTGGTGTATGCATCATTTCTTCTCTTTTATTTTTCCCTTTTATTCTTTTTGAATTTTGTTGAGAATTTGGTTGATGTTTTTGAGAATTTTGTTGATTGGACAGATAAAGCTGAAGTTATACAATCCAAAAGCATCGCTAAGTGCGAAATTGATCACATGTAAACCATCGGATAAGCTTTGTGAATATAGAGTGGTTTATGGAGATGGGAGCTCAACTGATGGTTACTTAGTTAGCGATCTTGTATGGTTCGATCAAGTATCTGGGAATCTTGCAACCACGTCTGCAGATGCAAGAATAAAATTCGGGTGAGTTGCATTTTTATTGTTCGTTTCCTAAGTTTTATTCTAACTGCGACTGTACCATGACACATAGTATGCCATGATAATGAGAGATAGCCTAAGAATCGGCTGGCAGCCTAAATGGAAAATCGAGTAAATCTATGTGAACATTGTGTAGGGGTACAAACCATGGTTTATATAGAAAACTTGTATGAGCATCTGTTGGGAGTTGGTATGATCAATTTTTGACCAATATGATAGGCAGAACAGAAGTAGTATAAAAGAACAAACAGAGTGCAATATAACTTTAACTGTATTGCGTAGGGGAAAGAGTTCACAACATTTTCCTTCAAGGTTTTCTCTGCCTTAGGAGTTGTATCTTTCTTCTTGGTTTTCTCTTGAATTCTCTTACATATTCTTTCTAGTCTTCTTGCTCTATGCCTACAGCCTACTCATTTGCACTTATTTCTAGGTTAGAGTATTAGCCATTCTAGGAACGGAAACCACCCTATGTTTGTAATTTGTTTCTTGACCTAGATATAGGGTATTTTGATGTGTCTATACCCAAAAACGGATCAACAAACCTCCCCCATCAGGATGCTTTCTGTCCCTCGAAAGCACTGAACTAAGAGGTGGGGTTGTTTAGCCTATAGTTGCTCCCTTGAGTACCACTTCGCATGCTTACAACTTTTCCCCTTAAGCTAGACTCGAAAGTCGAAACAGTTCTTGTTCTCCAACTCTAGACATTGCTGTCTTCTTGTCAAGAATCAGGGTTTTCTTTGCTGTATTTCACTCGAAACTAAGTCTTGGGCAACTGGTGATGATTGTGACTCATTTTGCTTGTCAAGTGGCAAAGGTTCAAAGCGTTTAATTTTCTCAGCATTTGCTGTTGAGGATGTCTGCATGTTGCCTGGCAGATCTAGTTTTAAAGCTTTAATACCATACTGTTAAAAAATTCTGGATGAACTATCGCATATTGGTTTCAACTTCTCATTATAGGGCTTATAGGGCCTTGTAATTGTGCTTTCCCAATAGTTAACCATGCAACATTGCCAACCTGAAAGGTACGGCGAGTTCGAGGTGATGAGTTCGATGCTTATCGTGTCGTTCCTTGTACTGTGCTTTCAGTACTTTGGCATCTGGTTGAAGCTGACTTTCGGGTCCACTTGTTGTTGTGGTGGTAACCTTTGCAGGGTGTCTTCAAACCCTTCTAACAACGGTTGTATATCTTTCTTATCAGTTCTAGTGCACTCGCAAGAGTTTGCATAAACCAGTTCACTAGGTTCTTTGACAACTGGTCGACTCGTGAGTAGACAAAGAGTCATGTTCACCAAGTGTTTGGTTTGTTCTGTAAGTTGTAGTTTCTATTTCTCTTTTGAAACTAGTACTTTCACTACTTTCTTGCCGAAAAAGTTGCATCCCCGTTCCATAGGTAAGGACTTCCAAAGATAACATGGTAGTTAGCTAATGGGATAGCATCACACATAACCTGATATACATGTTTCTCCTTAATGGCGAATTCGAAGGTGCTTTCAGCAGCACTTGCGAAAACGGATCATTGTACAAGGTGCTTCCTTGGTGTCAGTGGCATGTAAATTGAGGGTTAATGAGTTCAGGTTCTAGGCATTTTTCCTTTGCTAATTAGTTTGGCATAGGATGCGATCCTCTATCACTACTTAAAGGGGTGCCACTCATTTTTACTTGACATTATACGTATCCTCTAATTAGTCTTCGCATCTTCACCATATCCTCTAATTTCCGTTGTTTATCGTATGATAGCTTCTGTTAATTTAGTAAAGTTATGTCTGGAAACCTTTGATTATAACTTCTATTATGCACTCACTAACATCTTTTGTTCTTTGAGGTAGGTGTGGGCTTGAACAAACGGGAAATCTTGTCTCATCTACCGCACTTGATGGCCTAATTGGATTTGGTGCTTCAAGCACGTCCATGCTTTCTCAATTAGCTTCATCTGGAAAAGTGAAAAAGAAATTTGCTCATTGCTTAGATGGTAAATATGGTGGAGGAATCTTTATCATTGGAGACGTAGTGGAACCAACACAAAAAACAACTCCTCTAATTCCAAATACGTATGTTCTCTAATCCATATTTATTATTAGCATTGGTTTTATAAGCGTTTTTCTTATACTAATCAGTTTAATTATATTCTTAGGTCACACTATAATGTGATTATGAAATCAATTCAAGTCGGTAATACTATCATTTCAAACTTCAAAGCTGGAGTCGGTAAAGAAACAATTATCGATAGTGGTACAACTTTGGCTTATCTTCCAGGAGCAATTTTGGACCCGTTGAGACAAATGGTATGAAAATTTATAGCTTATATGCATTTTATGTTGGTTCAGATGCAGAAGTATGATGGTTCAATACAAGTTTTTAATTTGAAAAAGGAGGCTTTACTTTTATTAAGAACTAAGAACTTGAAATGGTACAGGAGATTTTGTGCAACAGTTAAGCTTAAACTGCCAGTCACTTGACTTGATCTTACTAGCTCTCACTCACTTCTTACAACTTGCAACTTCATTACATCAACTAACAAGGACTCTATTTAGGGTGATTTATAGATGTGTCAATCTTCCCTCTATTTACAGTGTAAAGAACCGACTGATCTCTAGATGACTGACTGCCAGTCCTAGACTTTATCTTCGACTGTTTAATTAGAATAAGTCTAGAAGACTTGTATCTAACTGCCTAGCTAATCCAGATTTTTCTAGAACAACAATATCACAGATTTTTCCAGACTTGTATCTTAATTTGTGGTGTTGAGTTTGTCTCTGAAATGATTGGACTTGTCTGCAATAACAACTATAGCGAATATGTCAGTTTATTGTTCTTGAGTTGGACAAAACTTGAGCTCGGTTTCCTTATTTTCCACAAGTTCTGTAATGAAGTGCATATTTTTATATATTTGAAATCAAATATTAGTCAATTATAATGGGTAGTTAGAATCAAGGATTGATATGAGACGTATCTAGAGGACTTGTTGAGTCTAGTGGCCAGTCCATAACTCTTGGTTAGGTTCATTTGTTAGGATATGTTTAAGCTTCTGTTAGATTGGTAAGTTACTAGAGTCCAATAAGTCTAGCGATTAGTCAGTAGAGAGGATATTTAGGAGATGATAGGATAAACTACAGGACTCGTAGTTTGGGTCAGTTCTAGGTTATAAGTACTCTTGTTTCTGTTTCGTCATCTCAGCTTGAAGCTCGTTTTATCTTGATTAATATTATTGATTCAGTTTATTTGCATCAAAAAAAAAAAATATTATTGATTCAGTTATTGGTTTAACACCATTTTCTTTTCTTTACCTCTTGGATTAGATTTGCTCCTGGATTGGGGTGTTTTTATTACTACTTTTGGAGTGGACTCTCCTGTTGTTTAGTTTTGTTTCTTAATTCGTTTGCTTTCGCTTGTGCCTTATCTAAGATATCCCTGGAGACACCATGTAGATGTGTATCTGTGCATTCTTCCATCTGTTTACATCATAACTCCATATTTGATTCCTCTCTTAATTGTACTTAAAGTATTTGGCTGAGGTACGAAATGCTGGTACAACTCTTGTTGATGTATTACTCGTAATACTGGTTTACCCTTGTAATTTGAGTATTTGAACTGTATGTCACCTTTACCCACCCGGTGAGTCATTTAGCTTGGTAAAATAGTTATGTTAGATAGTAGAAACTGGTAGATGTTCTCAGACATTTCATGCAATCAATTTGATAGTACGCTAGATTCAGATTATTGTGTGTAGTAGCCTGAAATCCCTGTGACTTTCAATCAATTTGATAGTACACTAGATTCAGATTATTGTGTGTAGTAGCCTGAAATCCCTGTGACTTTCTGAGCTTCACCATATGTTACATCTTCTGTTCATTTGTAAGCAACTTTAAAATTATTTATTGTTACTACTTTTATGGAATTCTCACCTTACAAACGCTTTTCTGTTTTATTTTTTTTTTTAAATTAGATTTTTGCTAGCCAGGCCAACTTGAGCACCCAGCTTACTAAAGATCTCTTTGAGTGCTTCCACTTCGATAAAAGGTTTTTTTTTCATGATTTATATACAAAAATAAATAGTATTATACATCTTAACCGGACATGACTGATATTAATATATCTCTATTATGGTTGCAGCCTTGATGACGCATTTCCTACCGTCACTTTTCATTTTCAAAATTCAGTACAATTGGACGTTTACCCGCATGACTATTTCTTTGCATTCAATGTAAGTGGAAGTGACTTACATTCAATGACCACATGTTGATTCTGCTTTAATATCTCTCTCTCTGCTTTAATCTCCACTTCAGCAGGAATATGGAAAGTACTGTCTTGGCTGGCAAGATAGTAGAAGATTTAAATTTGAAGCAGTGCATGACTTGATCATCTTAGGAGGTAGTGTACAACTTTGATCGACTATTGTAATTAGCTAAAAAAACCTTGCAGAATATACTGATATACATGTACTCTGGCATTTGTATTTGTGCAGATTTGGTGTTGACGAATAAGTTGGTGGTATATGATCTTGAAAACCAAGTTCTTGGACTGTCAGACCATAACTGTAAGTATTACCTCTTCCATTTCAACTATTTGCAAAATAATAACTTAGTTGCGCTTCGGGTTGTTTGTTTTTATTTTTTTGAGCCCAAGAAGGTTAAGATTATATTGAAAAAAAAAACAAAGACAATACAACAACCTGAAACCAGACATCCAGGCCTATTCTCAATATCAAATAACAGCTGCCCCAACTAACTACTAAGTCTGTGAAGGAATACATTGAAACCATTTGAGTAAAGTACCCCTTTTGAATATGAGACACTTCACATCATTATTGATTGTGTCCTTGTCTTTACTTCTCTTCTTTACCATCACCCTCTTGTTCCTCTCAGTCCATACTGAGCACTGTCCATACATTGCTCCCCCCTGATTTTAGGCCAGGATCCAGTTTATCCTTTATTGTAGCTTTGTGAGACCATACCTGTTACAAAATAGTCCACAACTGTTCTTGAAAAATGACAGTGAAGAAGCAAGTGGTCTACATTCTCTTCTACAGTGTTACATGAGCTGCATTCTGGTAAGGCAATGTGATGCAGGAGCGTTTTACGATACTAGTTAGTTCCTTAATTTACAAGGTTTTCTAGAGGGTACTTTGGTCATTCTAGGTAGTTTTATGTTTGTTTCTTCGAGTTACATCCTAGTATAAATAATTGTTATCTAGTCTTTTAGAAGGGTTTATTATTGTTTTAAGAAAATAATCCTTAGATTATCAAAGAGTAATTTGGCTTCTACCGTAGACTTGATTTATCTACGTCAAGTTTGATTTCTATTGTTCTATTCTCCTATTTTTCTGTTTTTTGGTAGTTTATGCCTTCTTGTTACTAGCCAGCCCGCATTACAACGTCACATCCTCTTTAATCAAATTATCCACTGTTGGGTAGCATTGTGGACCACAATTCAAGAGAATAATTGAACTTTAGATGGTACCTGTTTCCTCCATATGTAACTGAAATTTGCAGTGGAGTTCTGTTTCGTTAGTGAAAGAGGTTAATAGTGAAATATGGTTAATAATGATAGGAGTGATGGCTACAATCATTACATATTTAAACTAGTAGTCGAACATTCTAGACAACCTAGAGAGCATTAAACCATACAGAATCCTATGTAGTAAAGTAACAAAAGATAGACCGGATACACCTCTCTAACACTTATCAGTAGTTATCTCTAACTCAGCTAGCATCTAAAATAGGCTCCGAATACTCAAAAGATGCAGTAGCACAGAAATGCAATAGGTTGGCACGAATTCCAGCAAAGATTGGTAAGGGAAAGCCCTTCGGGAGAATATCAGCAGGCATATCTTCAGAAGGAACATAGTCCAGTTGTAGGAGACCCTCTTGCACACGTTCTTTGATGAAGTGAAAATCGATTTCAATGTGTTTGCTGCATGCATGAAACACCGTATTCGATGCAAGACCCCTAGCGCCAGTGTTACCACAATAGAATGTAATAGGTAAAAAGCAAGTGATATTCAGTTTTTAAAAGAGTGAGACCCACATGATCTCAGCTGCAAGCACTGATAAGGGTTTGTATTCAGCTTCAGTAGTGGGTTTCGAGACAGTAGTTTTTTTTTTTTTTTTGATACCCTCTGCGTGGCGCCAAGTTGAAAATGGTGCCATTTTGGTGCCTAGACGATGCCTTGACAACATAGACCCACGAAGTTTTCTGAACTCACATTTAACAAGCTCATAAGTACTGTAACATTGAAATTGTTTGATAGTATATGACAGGAGATTCTCCACCATCGTTTTGAAAATCCTGAAGTACACAACGCTCTCATCCCTAATTTGCATTCGGTAGATGCTTACTGAAGTCGTCATTGAATAGAATGTAATACTTGTACGCAGCAATTGAAGTAGTAGGTGCTGGACCCCATATGTCACAGTGAACAATCTCAAGTTGAGAAATTGATCGTCTTGCTGAGTGTGGGAGTGGGAGGCGCTTGCTCTTGCCAAGCTGACATGATTCATACAATGAGTCTGATGTAGCACCAGCGAGAGCAATTTTAGACTCAGCCGCAAGCTTATGAAGTACGTCCCATTCTCTTGTGCCATATTGTTGGAGCAGCTTGAATACATACATGAGCTTAAGTATTCGAAGTATAGGACGACACAACTGGGTATAGATTATTCATGACAGGACCAGTAGCAAGGATCTGTCTCGTAGCAAGGTCTTTAATCTCGAAACCCCATGGAAAGAGCTCAACAGAGCAAGAATTGTCTTGAGTAAGCTTGGCCACACATATAAGGTTTTGTTGTAAATTCCGCACATACAACACATCATTGAGAGCTAGTTTGTCCAAACTAGTAGTAAGCATAAAGTCACCCACTAGTTCTGTAGGAAGTAGCAAACCATCACCAACAAGAACTTTCTCATCACAAGGTATAAGATTGTGGAATCATGAAGCCATTGAACATTGCCTGAACGGTCTCATTTTCTCAAGGAAAATGCTTAGTTTGTGATTTTGGTTTCAGTTTATTTGAAACATAGGATACCCACATTTGTATGCAGAGTGGCCATCCTGCTTGCAAGTTTGGCGTTTCATGGTGTTGTAGTCTTTGTAGGTACTAGGTTGGTTTAGGGTTAGATGCTGAGGTAGCAAGATTGTTTGGAGATTCATATGGGAAGGTTTTCTTACTGAAGAATGCTAAATTTATAGCAGATTCTAGAGCAGAACCAGTATCCTGATCCACAAGCCATTGTTCATGCTGAATCAATCTAGATCTCAAATTCTGAGAGGAGGGAGCAGACAGCAGTCTATCGATTCTGAATAGAAATGATAAAGTTGTTGTGTTCACGACCCAAACCCTTCCGCACATACATAATAATATCTGAATCTGGAACTTTTTCATCAATAGTAGCAACAAAATTACAATTTTTTTTCACCCTTCCTAAGTATTCAGCGATAGTAGAAGAACCCTTTTTCACATTTTGCAACTGATTTCCCAACATAGACTTTTAGCAAGAAATTGATTCGAAAAACGAGTAGCAAGATAGTCTCGTACCTCTTTTCAAGTGTAGAGTCCTAACCACCCTTTAAAACTAAATCAGAGAAGGTTCCATTTAAAATGATCGCACTTGAATATGCCAGAAAAAAAAGGAATAGTTGCTGGTGGTTATGGTATAGACCGTCTATATATCCAAAGAAATCTGGATTGAGATAGATTCAAGTTAATTCTCCAAACTAAATAATTTAGTTTTACTTCAGTGATGTTGGAAAATTGTAGGTGAATTGGGTACTAGTAGTGATAGTCTTTGAGGCTAAATGATATGGTTGAGATTACTGATCTTGATATTTGTTTGATAACCCACAGATTGAGAAGAGGAAACTTAGTGAAGGACGCGACCTTCTGATACCATGACAGAGTTATTGATAATAGTGAAATATGATTGATAATGATGGGAGTGATGGCTACAATGATTACATATTTATACTAGTAGTCGAACATTCCAGACAACCTAGAAAGCATTAAACCCTACAGAACCCTATGTAGTAAAACAACAAAATATAGATTCCATACACCTCTCTAACACTTATTAGTATTTATCTATATCTCAGCTAGCATCTAACATAGGCTCCTGATATTTAGCCTGTAGTATCCCTCATTTGTGGGGTACCCTGCATTTTGTTTGCAATTCAGTGAGTTCTCTTCACCGTTCATGGCTGGTGGATCACCCAGCAAGTCACTAAATTGGAGAACTCACTAACTTCTTCACTTGATGGTTGTTTCTTCAATTTAATCTTCCACCTTCCTTGTTGAATAAGATCAGCTACCTTTGCATATTTTTTAGAGGGTGCATTGTAAGCTTTTATGAGTCATACAGAAAGGTGTGTTACCCCACCATTTATCCTTCCAGAACTTGAGTTGTTTGCCACTTGCAATGTTGGTAGTAGTTGAAGTCATTTGTACCAGAATTCGTTCAGTTTGTCACCTCTTCAGAAACCCTTGCCAAAAGGCTGTGTATACTCCTTAGCCCATATGTCCTCTTTGTCAGTTTTTGTTTTGACTTGTCCTTTTGGTTATTTAGGCTCTTCAACAATTGAATTGAAGGACGAAGTGTCTGGAGCGGTGAATGAAGTAGCAGCCTCGCACAATCTTTCTTCTTCCCCTGTTCACCACCGAAAGGATATTTCATCTTCTCCTGCCCGTTACCATTTGGAATTTGGAAGGGTTGTCAAGCTGTTTTTACTATGTTTCGTGTTGTTTTACTATGTTTCATTTGATTGTACTTTTACTATCTTTCATGTTGTATGATTGTGTTCAGGGAGTACTATTGCATGTCTAGTCTTCATATATACACACACACCATGTAAGAACATTTGTTCATAAAGAGTAAGTTCTGTGATTTATCTCATTAAGAGTAAGTTCTTATCAACTATCAATTTATCACCATGGCAAAAAGGAAATGACAGTTTTTGCTGCTAAACGAGAGGGAATGTATCTAAAGTTGTGCTGTTGGGCAATTTGCTGGTGATTCTGGATATAACAATGGCAATGCTTTTTCTTTGGGATCAATTAAATGACTAGAATCAGAAAACAGGGACAGAAACAAAAGTGAAAGTCCAGCAAATACCTTCCCCACAGCAATAACCCTCCAAGTTCAGCAAATACCGAATAGATTTGATTACCAGGTGCCGACTGCCGAGGGCAGGAAAAAGTTTGACGAGAAAAGAGATTACAAGAAAAAAAAAAGTTGTGATTTTGTGGCTTCAAGAAAAAGTGAAGCCCTTCTATAATTGACTCCACATAGCATTTTGGCTCTCCCCTATGTAATCTTTTTTTAATACCAAATTTGTCCATTATATTAAAGGCTGATTTGGGGGCCGAAAATAGTGATAGGGGGACCGGATAATAAAACAAAATAGAGCTATTTTTAAGCTTTTTCAAAAACCCCTTATCCGACATATTTTCATAAATACCAAAATATCCCTATTTAATTAGAACTAATGAATCAGATTAGTTTAACTAAACTTAGATTAGTTGTTAAACTATTCAAAGTGCCGCCACCACCACCACCACTACCGGCACCAGCGCCAACGCCACCACCACCATTAAATTTCGTCTGGATTTTTGTCAACAAATCCAGCCGAAATTAAATTAGATTTTGTGATTCCATAGCCTATTTTCGGCTCAATTTTAACCCAGAATCCAGCCGAAAATAGAAGAAGACGATGGAGAAGACGATGTACAGTAAATTTTCGGCTAGCTTTTACAAAATTAAGCCTATTTTCGGCTGGATTGGCTGCGACACATTTGGTAACTTATTTTTCGTCTGGTTTTGTTGCATGAAATACAGACGATAATTTATTTTCGTCTAGATTTTTAGGGTTTCACCCAGCTGAAAATTAGATTTTGTGATTCCATAGCCTATTTTCGGCTCAATTTTAACCCAGAATCCAGCCGAAAATAGAAGAAGACGATGTACAGTAAATTTTCGGCTAGCTTTTTC
>JAJJMA010200101.1:0-12515 GCA_023529015.1 Papaver nudicaule | reverse complement strand
AGTGGTGCTGGATATGTGACCTGCACAAGAAAGACAGGAAATAAGGTACAAGACAGGACAAAATCAGAACCATAGTACACATTAGTCAAGCTGGGTCCAAAACTGGAACCTATTTTATGCAAGCAATTCAAAACTTCCACTGAAATGAAGAATATCATACTCCATGAGCGAGAGGTGTGTATAGAGCAGGTTTTCCAATAGTAGCCATGGGAAGAGTAACTGTAGTAGGTGCTCGTGCTCCATTAGGGGGCGTGCAAGAATGGTATGAGAATAAGGTCTTAATGTATGGATTCTGCCTTGGATTCTTACATAGCTGGTCCTGCCAGCTCAAACTGCCAATACAATCCACAAATTACAACCCAAATTCAATATATTCCAAACAAGATATACTAATTCTGGTCGACTTATGAAACAAAAACAAAACAAGAATCAAAACATAACCAACATTCATCTAGAACCTTACCTCTGATTGATTAAAGTTCGCAATCTTGAAGTCTTTAGAGTAGGAAAAACCAATTTGTCGCGAAACAGATCAGAGGATTCACTTCGATCAATTTTTTTTAACTCCATAAGCATTATACTTCGAGCTGATTTAGTATCACCCTACTTCGACAACTGTTCATTTTCCCTGATACAAATAACACAAACCAACCCATACTTTACTATCATACCAAACATTTGAATAGTTTGAATGCAAATTCAACATTTACACGATCTTAAATGTATGGATTAAAATTGTGTACCTGAAATTATCCAGTGTTAACAACTGTGTAATTTCCTTGAATAACTCTTCATTGAATGTTGAAAATGCTTTCAAATCCTTGACTAATATCTCAACAGCCTTCGATCTGTCTTGGCTGAAGAATAGTAACCAAACAAACAAATTGTAAACAAAATGTAAACAAAAAGAACACCCTTGACTAATATCTCAATTCCGGACATTCATTCTCGAAACTAAAATAACAGTCTAAGTCTTATACTAACATTAGTGGTGCCATCAGTTGAAATTCTGAACTTATTTCATCCTTGTTTTGTGCTACTACTACTAACATTATCTACAGGCAATGCTGAGATGGACAAGCTAATATGGACAACAACTCCAACTGGAGTATCTCGCAAAAGTCCTTTCAGAAACTACTCATGGACGAGTGTTGAGTAGAGATAATTACTATCACACAGGACAACTCTTTACACCACTCCAAATCATACGTATAATGTTCATTTCTCTTTCTCAAAACTGAATTCACAGTATAAGTCTTACTCTAAACATTATCATACCCATTAATGTACGAAAATCAATAGTGTTGTAACCACTGACTAACCCGTAACATTCATTTTTCTTTCTCAATTCCGGACATTCGTTCTCGAAACTAAATGACAATATATAAGTCTTTACACTAATATCATCATACACATAAGAGCCAATTATACACATAAACTGAAATCTCAATTCCACTTACATTTTGTAAGGATCGGCTAACCATTCTAAACAAAAAGAACACCCTCCTTAGATAAACAAAATTGATTTTTCTTGATTCAAAAACACCCAAATAATGATTTCAACAATCAATAAAACACCCAAATTAGAATCTCTAACATTCCCCAAAATCGCTAATAAATCTCTACAAAAATCCCCAAATCTTCACCCACGAAAAACCCTAGTTTATCTGAGAACCAAAAGAGAAGATCGAAGAAGAGATTAAACATTCTAGGGCTTTAAAACATCAAAGATATAACATCTAAGAAGAAGAGAAGAGAAGAAATTACCCACAGCTTGCCGTGAAAACCCACATCAATAATTTTTAAAACCCTCAGATCTGAGTAATAAAGAAACAAGAGCTACATGACTTCAATCCATAGGAGTGGAAAGCAAGTTTACTAACCTAGTTTAGTTCCTACAACTTTATCTTCTTCTTCTAGCAGATCTCGTTCATGAGAACTTTGAACCCTAACCTAGCAGCAGAGAAAACGAGAAGTTACGACGAAGGACGATAAGAAAACGTTTGTAGATCGAAGATAATGATGATGAGAGTCTTGAGGTTGTATCATGGAGGAAGTATTTTTCTTCAATCATTAGCAAGGATTTTGGGGGAGAACGACTAGGGTTTTTTCAGACCAGAGAAGAAACGAAGAAATGAGAGTGAGAAAGAAAACGCAGAAATGGTGAAGTCATTTGGGATTTGATGGTTTAGGTCAGGGTCAAGGTCAGGGTCAGGGTCAAGGTCAAGGAAATATGGGCACAAATAAAAACATGCCTCTTAAAAAGGTCAAACTGTTGGGTGCAAACATATCAGGGTGTCTCTATGTACCTACGCGAATGGCACACGTGAAAGTCGTGGATGTTGCAAATTCGCAACAGGGACCGCCAGTTTCAGTTTTGCAACATGGGCTCCCCTGTTGCAAAAAATTTTCCCTGTTTCAGATTCGCAACATCGGGTCGCCTGTTGCAAATTCCTGTTTCAAACGGGTAATTTGGTGTAGTGATGGTCCCCTTTGTACAAGAGAAAGCACTATGAAAGTTTTAAAGGACATAAAATACCCAATTTCCATATATAGATTGTGGGGGAAAAATTGTGTGCTTGTCTACAAAGGGGAAAAGATATGTTCCCTCTTGTTGTTTTTTTTGATCGGTCAAAGAGAAAATTCATTGAAAATGAGGTATTTAAGGGGGTACCTCAACCCAATGATTACAACCGAAAGAAAAAAAGAAAAGGGAGCCGAAGGAGAATTCGGCAACCCAACACAAAAACTACAATCTCACGATATCCGGAATAAAGAATCCCATGAAGCTATCACCGTATTCGCCGTTAACTCCAACATCCTTGTAGTTGATTCGGCCCAAAAAAATGCTTGAAGTTTAACATTTCTAATGAGGCTTATTAAATTTTTTCTTTTGTTTTCAAATACTCTTGCATATTTTTCTCCAATGCACCACCATATTGCAACCGGGATGTTGTTCCAAATTTGACTAAGTCTTTCATCTCCCCAATTAACCTTCCAAGACTTCACATTAGTTGTAACGTTTGAATCATAAGTCCACCGAGAGCGAATTCCTTCAACAAAGTAATCCAAAATCCTTCGAGTTCTCCAACAATCATAAAACAAGTGCGAGCTAGTTTCATCATTTTCTTCACAAAAGCAACACAAGTTTGAAACATCCATTCCCCTCCTTAATAACTTATCCGCCGACATTATCTTATCATGAGAAAGAAGCCATTAAAAGAAGTTGATTTTGCAAGGATACTCCCGGCTCCATATAACATCGGTTGGGAAATTGGGTTCATCTTGATCTTCTTCAATTCTAATACCATCCTTTACTGTATATTTCCCATGTGTATTTCCAACCCAAATTCGGCTGTCTACAACACCTTCTTGAATAGAGATGGAAGAAAGAAGATTTGATATAGTTAATACTTCACTTGAAATGGATCGAGAGTATCTTTGTCTAGACATAAACCGCCACCTTATACCACATTCCCCAACTTCATACATTCTAGCCACCACAAACTCCTTAGTCCTTGAAGCTTCATAAACCAAAGGGTACGTATCACAAAGTCTTCCTTCACCAAGCCAAGAATCTTCCCAAAATCTAGTTTCCTTACCCGCACCAATCTTGAATCTAATACTTTTGTTGAAATCTTCAAGCTCTTTATAGATATTGAACCACAAGCTACCACCTTTTGATCCCTTTGGTTGGAGAGTTTCCCAACCGGTAAACGTTTCACCAAATTTCTCAACTATAATCTTCCCCCACAAAGCATCTTTCTCTATACCAAAACGCCACCACCATTTTTTAGCAAAGCTGAGTTCACTTGCTTAATTCTTCGAATACCAAGACCTCCTTTTTTCTTTGGTTTTGTAACAATTTTCCAACAAACATTGTGAATTCTTTTCTTATTATGATCATCCCATAAAAAAATTCTCACAACTTTATCAATTTTCTTCGTTATGGAGCATGGAGCAAGAAAAATTGAGAGGTAATAAATTGGTAAGCTAGCCAAAACACTTTTGATAAGAGTTAATTTACCTCCTCTTGATAATGATTTTCCATTCCAAGATGCAACCCTTTTCGCACTAGTTTCAAGCGTCTTTTCCCATTTTTGAGAACCTCTCACCTTATCTCCCAAGGGAAGACCAAGATAGATGCTAGGAAAACTAGCAAACTTGCAACCTAACATGTTAGCAAAATCTTCAATTCCCTCTTCGAATGAGACCCCAAATAAGCTACTTTTAGAGAAATTTATCTTCACACCCGAAGTAAGCTCGAAACAAAGAAGAAGGTATCGAAGGGCATTAACTTGTTCTCTCTTAGCATCAAGAAAAATGATAGTATCATCGGCAAATTGCAAGTGATTTATTTTTGTTCCCCCCTCCTTCACCGAGAAACCCGAGATTTGATCAAGTTCTTGTGCTTTGCTCAACATACAACTTAGGACTTCACCAACGATAGTAAAAAGAAAGGGAGAAAGTGGGTCTCCTTGACGGAGACCCTTGTCACCAACGTCTGTTCCCTCTTGTAGCCAAGCAACACCGTGCCGTTAATGAGTAGCCACATTTGCGGTCACTGAGAAACTGATGCGGCTATTCAGATACCGCATATTTGAGCGTGCGGTTTTTGAGTAATTATATTCGCTGAATAATTATATTCGTTTGATGTTTTTTTCTCACAACCCTTACACGTTCCATCTCCACCCTCCATAAACGATATTTTCACTCTCGGGTGTCCATAACGGTCTCAAATAGATCCATTGGGGTGTTCACTATAAAATCAACCCCCTTCTCAACTAGAATTTCATCCCAATCAATCTCATTTTAGTTGATTTTCTCTCAAATTGTCTCTATAACCACTTCAATATGGTTATCAAATACACTACATATGAAGATGTTGTCATTGTTCAAGCATACACGGCTATTACTATTGGAGCTCGTGTCGGAATTCAAGACGGCACCCCTAACAGTATAGCGAGTTGCATCTTTGATATTTTTGTCTTGTTCTCTGATTAAAAAATTGTTTTCACTGATAACGGAGACAATACTAATGGTCGGAGTAAGAGGTCGATTCAATGTCGATTCAAGCCGATAAAAAATGAAGTGGATATGTTGCTTATTTTCATTGTTGATATGCAAGTTCGTAATCCACACTTGTCAGCTGCAGATAGGTTTCGTTATGCGATAGCCGAGTTTTATGATGAGGCAGGCAGTCGATTTAAGTTCGACGAATGCTACGAAATCTTTAAAAAGAATCTTGGAGGATACGATCCTTGATTAAGGCTACTTCAATTTAATTTTATGAATTAGGTTAACCCTAATTACGTGTTGTACCATGATTAATGTAGTGTTGTAATGTTGTTGTACTGTAAAAATAAGGTAATATTGTGTTCATGTAATGCACTATTGCCCTAATTTTTAATGTAATGTAATATTGTGTTAATGTAACACCAAGTGCGTCCACAGTTGAATTTTGAATCAAACGACAATATTTATTATTTAAGGTACTATCTATTTCTAGGGATTCGAATTTGTTAAATGGATCGTCTGATTGTCCATAATTAAAAAATCATTTTTAATTTTAGAACTTTGAACCTAACGGCTACATTTTAATCAATAAATACAACCAAGGTTAAGATCATTTGTATCACCATATCAAAACAATTTTAAGTAACACGGAATGCTCTAAGGTTTAGTTTGTTTTTTCACACTCATCTTTCTAATTTAAGTTTGATCTTTAATAGTTACGATCAACAACAGTTGTCTCTTCTATTGCAGTGCTCTTCAATCATCAAATGTGGTATTTGTGAATCCAAAGAGCACAAGTTTGCTTTATATCCATTTCTGTACTCGGCATGTACCAAACCAAACTGTGATGGGTTTTGCAAAAGCATTGAGTCCATTACCAATAAGAATCCAGGCTGGTTGTTTTTCAAGTGCCAAAAACATGAATGTGGAGACTTCGAATGGTTAGATTCCGCTTTTGAACACGATAAGATTGCTGGTTCTTATGGATTTGGGTCTCCAAAGCAGTATAAGAATCATAGTTGTTACGCATGTGGAGAGAATGGACAGTGGGCTCACAAATGTCCACCTTCAGAAGAAACAGATCGAAAATTATGCTTCGCCTTCGACTCCTCCAGCCACTAAGAAAGAGTGGGATGAGATAACAGTTAAGTTTAAAAGAACCTTGTAATTTCAATTGCAAAAACAACAACACTCATTCACAGTTTTCCGAACAAGGTTATTACAAAACCACAATATAGTAGAATAAGCAGATGTAATTTATGTTTTTAAATTAAATGAAAATGGAGTACTTTTTACGGTTCAATCTAATTTTCTGTTTTGAAAAGAACATTGATATTTGAATAACAAGTAGCAACAATATTCAAACCAAGGTTCATCATAAATTAAATTGAAACCCAATATTCAATAATATTCAAACCTAATTCAAGCCGAAGTTATTACAAAACCATATAAATCTTAAAGAAAATTAAATTCAAATGCAGCACGATCAAGGTTCAGCCAAGTTTTCCGTATCAGAATCGTAAGATGAAAATCCATCGATGTCGGTAGATTCATCGTCATCGGTAGTGTCATATTCATCTTCTGAATCATTTTCTGCTTCATCTTCCGCTTTCTCTTGTACTTCATATTCTACCTCATCTTCTGATGAATAATCCATATAGTCATACCACCCTGTTCCGGGTAAAATGGGAGCATCGGCAGGGACAACATATTGGTAATACTGAAATTAAATACCAAGATTAGATGACCATGGGATGTGTTCCTCATCATCTGACGTCCCATCAGACAAGGGATCCTCAGATTATGGTCCTTGATGTTTCGGCTCAGGTTGCACATACTCTAAATCTGACCCCTCAATGCTAGACTCAACCAAAAGGGCATCTCCTATAGCATTTCCTCTACACGGACGCCTACCAATGTGTTTGGTAAGGTATGCTCGTAACCTGTGATACCTTTCATCATTTTCCAATTCCTTGTAATGAACATCAGGGCCAACGTACTCTTCTACCGTTCTGGAAGTACCTCACGCCATGCGGCGGCACGACGAGTATGCTTTACAGTCATGTTATGCAAAATAATACAACATTTCATTATCAAGTTCATGTCACCTTGTTTTCAATACTTACAAGGCGAACCAGCAACCTTGTAAACTGATTGAAGAACTCCAAAGCCACGCTCAACATCCTTCCTTTTTGCCATTTGATACTTTTTAAACCTCACACGCTCAGGAATCTGCAAGGTAGACTGGTAAGCTTGTACAATAGTCTGTAGCTTTGGATAGATACTATCAGCCAAGTAACATGTCGTACTTATGAGCATTGATGATATAATTGCACGGAGGTGCTAAACCTTGAAGGATCTTTTCAAATAGAGGAGAGTGACACAACACATTCAAGTCATTATTTGATCCTGGCATGCCAAAACCATAAATCATAGATACCATCGCCTCTAATACCAAAGAATTTTTTTTTTATCTTTACCTCGATACGCTCTTTGTCAAGCTACCGGAAAATTCTTCCACGGCCATTGCATATAATCTATACTACCAAGCATTCCTGGAAACCCTCTTGCCGTGTTCTTCTCTAATAGCTTCTTCACATCTTCGGTTGTGGGTTGACGTAAGTATCTTTCTCCAAAGGTGCGACAATCAACTCGCAAAAGTGTTTCACATACTTGTATATTGTGGTTGCTGCCATTCTTGTTAATCATCAAGACTATCTGCTGTCGTACTTTTACATAGATCTTTCAAAAGGACGACCATCTTCATATGTGGAGAGTGACCCATTAGTCGCGTGGCATCCAGACGTTGTTTCCATTTTCATCCACTTTAAGGATTCTTGCTAGTATTTTCTCAAACATATCTTGCGGCAAACCAAGACGTTGTTTGAACTGTCTTGAAGTGTATGTACTTCCTACGGTAAAGTAATCATTATTTATTATTGCATTATGCATAACCCTATTACGATGTAGTGTACGACGGTTTTGAACTACCTTTGGGACCGGCTGACGGATAAAATGCAAGTGAACATCCATACACATTTGATGCCATAATACAACGACCCTTTTTACCTCATCTTCAGAAGTTAGAAAATTAATTATGTGGTTCATTCTAATAAATACACGGAGAGTACTACCCATTTTGTACCTTAAAACAACAAACCTAACTTCAATTCAATATATAAAACTCAACATGAATGAAAAATCAAACAAACAACCACTAAAATTATTTCACATGTTTGTTATACTAAATTTACGTTCAATTAGATGTTTCATTTGTTTTCAATGTAACTAATAAATCTAACATGAACAATATATCATGATTTTTAACAAAAAACCCATTAGAAACCCTAGAGTAGAAATTACATACCTTTTTATTGATTTTGTGGATGCAAATGTGAATATAATCTTGCAATGGAACCTCTTTTGATCCTTGAATAAACCCTTCCAAGTTTTGGAATAATTCTTCCTCACACCCAATCAAAATCAAAAGGGGCTAAACTTGTTTTTGGGTGAGGTGTGGAGAAAATGGGGGGGAATAATGAGAAGTGAGGTTGAACCCGCGTGTTTCCGTGGGAAATACACCATGGTACGGTTACTGAGTAGCAGCTGAAATGTAGCCAGATGCGATAGTGGTTGCGATTTTTGACCTCTTTTGCTTGGCCAGATTGTGGTGTTTTTGGATGCTTTATGGTCACCACAGTGCTTGCTCTAAGAGAAAGAGTGGTTCCCTTATTGAGTATGAAAAGTGGGACCTTATAAGGCTAAAATGGTAAAAAAAATAACATTGACTTTCCAAAAAAAAAACAACGGAGGGAGTAAAGGATTTGCAAAACTAGTATCCTCTGACAAGTTGTCCAGACTACAGATAATGAAAGCGAAGATGCAAGGACGACCGGGTTTCATACACCACTTTTTGATACAACTATGTGGCTCATTCCCTCACCACCCCACCCCACCCTTAAAATACAGGGACCAAAACCAAAGTGAGAAATCCGGATCTCAAAATCATTTTCCCGATGTGTGGGTGGGGACATTGGGAATACCAATAGGGTCACCTAAAACCCAATTCAAAACAGTACAGTTTCTTTTTATTTTTGTTTTTTCATTATGGTTGAGTTTTGTAAATAATATTTTTGTGAACAAAGCATGGAGGAATATTTGCTGGGCACAGGTGACGACATACCGAGCGCTTTGTCTATTGCTCCATCAGGCAGAGAGCATGTTGGTTGTACTGTCTTTCTAGTCAATCTCAGTTAGAATAAGGAATCCTGGTCTCTGGCCGAGTTATTACATTTAATGCTTTAGAGGCGCTATTGATGCTCCAGTAAGAAACAACATGTTTCTTGTGCTCTTGTTGGCATAGAAATGCATTAAGGGTTTTCCTCTTGGCGACATAAGAACGTCTCCGACCATTTAGATTTTTAGTCTAAATTCTCTTTCGTTTGAACCCTTCTTTTTTCTCTTAAACTTTATATTTCAAACCCTAATAACCTTCGGCGTCTTTTTGCTTATATTAAGTCTTGTTTTTACCTGGAAAAATGCACCGTCTCTGGGTACTTTCGTAGTGTTCGAGATCAAAATCGAACAAGACGAGCCTAAACCAAGTCAATGGCCGTTCACGTCTTGCTTCGGTCACAGAGAGGATAGAGGTTGATCTAGGGAGGGAAACAGCGAAGAAACTTGAGATCAGGTTGAGGATGTGTTTTGGGTGTAAGAGTTTAAGATCTCCGTCGTGAAGGTGACTGGAAATCTCCAAGGCAAGCAGGCGTGTTTACTTCTGAGGCTCTGGTTTATTCAGGTGTTCTGAATATCTGGTTGTTTTATAGAAAGATGTTCTGCCTTGGAAGATAGAGGAGGCCTCTATTTATAGTTTTGAACTCACCCTGATCTCTCGACAGAGAAGGTGGAAGTCGTGGAAGAGTGGAGGAGTGAAGGACATGGGTTGGTTTCCGTAACTTCCTGAGTTGTGTAGAACATGTCCACTCGCGCCATCTTCTCGTAACTGACCACTATCTCTATCAGTTTCTTTCGACTGTCGTAGACCGCCAGACCACTACCCCTAAAGTTATCCCCCCCATGTGATGTTTTGATGTCTCGAGTGATACGCAGATATTGCGTAGTTGAGTTGAGTTGAGTCTGAGTAGAGTCGTATGACTAATTTTCATGACGAACGTGAGTGTGGTGCCTCCAGGACACGAGTATAGGAGTGGCCTTGGCTATTGGCCAACGCCAGTAGTTTATAGCGCCATTGGCTTGTGGCGCCATAGCCCAAGGGGCTACGGCCTTGGCCTTTGGCCAAGGCCAACCTCCAAAGCGCTTTAGCGCTAACCCATTATCATGGGGCCACGGCCTTGGCCTTTAGCCAAGGATAACTTCTAAAGCGCTTTAGCGCTAGCCCCGTTAACTTCATGTTGTAACTTCTTTTTCAAAGCAGCTAAGACTTCTGGGGGAATATCATCGTTGTGAACGAAAGGGGTTTTTAGTAGGTGAATTCCGTTTTGGAATCTCATCTGAATTCTTCTTGACTTTTTCCTCCTGTTTAGGAATTTCTTCTAGCGAGAAGTTGAGATGTATTGATAGTTTAGAGAGAATACTCTTCATATCATCAAATTTCTTATTAAAATTTCTAGAAATATCTTTTATTTTCTTATCAAACTTAGTTGATAAATTTTTCGTTAAATCTTTAGAAAGAGTAGTAAAATGATCATCAAACTTAGCATTGAAAGTATTGTCATCCACTGATAGAAAACAAAGTTATAGATGAAAGCTAGGGCCGGTTTGCGGATTGTTTTTCCTTCTGATTTTCAGAATAAAATAATATATAAACTCTGGATAAGAGTTGTCATTCAAAAATGGATTGGAGACCAACTTGTTTCTAAGCTCCCATCCTACACTTGTAATCTTTTTCTTTTCCACGATGATTAATAAAATATAATTTTATTCAAATAAAAAATATAAAAAGTTAAAAATATATAAACTAGGTTTTTTTTTTTTAATTTGAAAAAAGCTAGGTTGCGAAAAAACTAGGGTTGCGAAACTTTAAACATGATCGTATTTATATGAGAATTTAAAGAACAAGTCTCTAGATACTAACTAATGTAGAACAATTAGTGGAAGGCAATACAAAGATTGCAGATATGCGAAACACAGTAAAGATTACGAAGAAGAATGTTGATCAAACTTAAAAGAGATGAGAGTTTAGAAAGTGTTTGATAATTGAGTTATTCTGATAATAATAATAATAATAATGAGTATCGACTAAAACAATACCCAATCTTTAAATAGATACTTAACTAAACGACTCATAACCATCTTAGATATGTGGGACTAAAGTCTTTATATAGAAACTTAACTAACGACTCATAACCATCTTAACGATATGAGACTAAAAATAGAGCTGAATTACTAAACAAAGACTACTAAGAATAAAATAGTTTAACTAGACTTGGAACTCTATATGCGGTACTGGTCAGATAGTTAGAGAACCAATTGAACATTTCAGACCTTTAAAATTAACTCGACCGTATGGATATTTAATAACCATTATAAATCTTGCCTTTGAGTTTTATTTACTTTCTCTTTGTGCTTGGTTTACTTATTATTCGACATAGTATCTCAAGAATCTAGGGTTTTCGCATATTGTCAGCTTCTCTTAAGTAATTGTTTGCAGCAATTCCTTTGGTAATGAGATTCTATGACAACTAAGTTATAAGCCCCAGTTTAGAGCGGCTCAATTCTTGACAACGAGTATCAGAGCGCCAGGTTGTCTAGAATCCTGACATTGTACAGTGGGGAATGATAATAGAGTGTGTGAATGTGAATGGATATCATGACTTAGGACACTAGATTTTTAATAATAAAGAATACGAATAAAAGATCGAAATTCAGGAAACTAAAAAAGAAAAATATCTTTATAAATAAACTAAATCTTGTTAAAAAATAAACATAAAGATATTAAATAAATATTATCTAAGATTTCGTATTGGGTCACGCTGAAAATAATTTCATAATTAACAATAATTCAAAAATTTGAGAGTTTAAGGAGAAAATAATCTGTAAACGGAAGTTGGTCATTTTTTTGAAAAATACAAAAAATGGTATGAAGAACGGTCTTTCTAAAACAGAGGGAGTACGTTTATTTTTTTAATTTAGTTAACTTGCGGAATAAGTGTGTATCTGTTTATTTTCTTAACTTACTAAAAATGGAATACATCAGCAAATTGGTGCGGGAAATGTGGTGGTGTAGGTTTGTCAAAATTCGGAGTTTATCTTATTGCTTCTCCGGTGAAGGTTACCTTTCTAATAAGGGGAGGCTTTACTTGAGCGTCTTATCCAAGTTTGAATCTCATCTGAATGACGTCGTTGAGAGCTTTCTCGTGAGTGTTATCATTTCTTTATCCATATTTTCTTATTGCGATTGGTCTTCGCTCTTAATCCGTATACACTATGTGCTTAAGCGGAGAAGCGTTGTATGACTCTATCGAGCTATCTTCTCTATC